>JACTOM010000869.1:1354944-1400087 GCA_015832385.1 Elymnias hypermnestra | reverse complement strand
GTATGTATGGGTTAAGAATGAATGAATTACTCATCAAATGTTTACTCTACGCTGATGATCAAGTAATACTTGCGTCATCCGCTAACGAGCTTCAGGAGATGCTAAATATTATGAATGAAGCTTTGAAAGGGAAAGGAATGAAAGTGAATGTAAACAAAACGAAAGTTATGCTTTTTGAACGAGATGAATCTATGATGAATGGCAATATTTTGATAGATGGGGAACAAGTGGAAGAGGTGAAAGAATTTGTATACTTGGGATCTAAATTTACAAAAGATGGAACATGTGAAAGTGATATCGAAAGGAGAGTGAATGCAGGGAATATGGTAAATGGTGCTCTGCATGCTTTTATGAATAGCCAGATGGTGTCTCAAAGGGCTAGACTGGCAGTGCATGCTGGAGTGTTGGTGCCAACACTTATGTATGGTAGTGAAAGTTGGGTATGGCAGAAGAATCGCATAAGTAAAATAAATGCGGTAGAGATGAGAGCGTTGAGAAGTATGAGTGGATTGAAACTGAGTGACAGAGTAAGAAATGGTGTGATAAGAGAACGTTGTGGTATCAAAGATGTAGTGACTAAAATTGAGAAAGGTATGCTTAGATGGTTTGGGCAAGTAGAGAGAATGAGTGAAAGGAGACTGACAAAAAGGAGTCAAGAGTGAATGCGAAAGTTGGAAGAGGAAGACCAACGAACGTTCCTGGACCAAATCCAGGACATTTTAAATAACGGCCAGGTCAAGAGTACTCTAAACCGACGAACTTGTATGAAAGGTTTAATGAGAATGAAAAAAGCGAAGGAGATATGCAAGGATCGTGACAAGTGGAAGGATGTTGCCTCTGCCTACCCCTATGGGAATAAGGCGTGATGCTATGTATGTATTAAATGTATTGTTTAAGTAGTGTATAACGGCAGGTTTTCTCTTTTAAAGTTATTTGCACCTCCCCTTCCTATCTTCTGTTCCTCTCACCAAAGGTTGTCTAGAAGAGATCGCTCTTAGTGATAAAACCGCCTTTGCACACCCTATCACATACTTATCTGGTTTTCATAATATTACATAAGTTGTTTTGTTTTTTCTTGTATGTATGCAATAAAGTTTTAAATAAATAAATAAGCTCCCATTGCACCTTGGTCACTCGAGTGGAGGGGGAACGAAGCAGAGCACAAACAACACGAACAAACAAACACTGTATAATGCTATCTCATTCTCTCCCACATTCAATCTCTTTTTAATGTCGCTTTTTCGTTCCATCGACTATCAAATCACACTAAAGAAGTTTTCACTTCAATAATCTGGTTGTTGGTCTGAAAGAGCTTCAGACATTTTATGTCTGGCTGAAAATATGCACAAATAATAATCTATAATATAAAAATAAATCGCAAAATGTAAAGTTTGATTAATTGCCGGGGAAAGTCCTAAAAACAGCCCTTTTCAGTTTCCCATACATATGTTACAGATGTAGATTCAATTTGACCTTTATTGCTATTCAATAAAGTTCATAAGAAATTACAAGTACTCACTGTTGTCTAAGCAATGTAGGTGCGTTCCTAACGTCAATGAGTCAATTTGCACTGTATTACCGCTGCACAAAGTTCAAAATTAATAGAATATTTACAACCCGACCAAAGTTAATAGTCATTCGTAAAACTACTGCTGGTATACTATAAAACTTGGAAATCTCATCATCGCTGAAGACGACCATTGTCATCTTCTCTTTTAGCCTTAAATATATTTTGAAAAGATTTGACTTGTTCACTTACCGTGAGAGGAACTCTATAAGCATCCTGGTCTCTTGTCAATATGACGGTGCTGTTTGATATTATGCCATCAGCGGTACAGAACTCTATGGGTGTGCATTTCAAAGCCGCAGCACATCCTGCTGGTATGTCACCTGATAAAAAGAAATCCATGTAATACTATTTTTAGGTCTCAACTAATCGTAAGTGATGATACAATCTAAAGTGGAAGCTCAATAATTTGATGAGGTTTACCTCTAACAGTTCTCCGCAATGTTGTACGGGAACCCAAATTTTATGCTTGGTCTCAAGTATTTGTTGATTGTGAGGTACCTAGCGACTAGGGGTGTTTGTCACGGTTAATCTCCGAAAAGATTGTACCGATTTTGACTGGACTTGAATGTTAACTGGAAATACCATCAAATTCTCAGGGAGCAATTTAAATCTGGACGTCAGGGCGGGAATATAGTTTTATTTATACGAGTGTCAACATTATATAATAAATGCGCTAAACAAGCAATAGAGATAAATATTTTTAGGCATACGAGGGTAAAATTGTGATAAAACGTGCTAATAGCGTCACGAAGATGTGCAGCGTTTTTTATGCTAATTCATATAACATTTACAAATAACACGTAGAATTTTTAATTTGCCGTTCAAAATCGTTTTTCATAAAATATAAAATGAACATATTTCGTAAATCCTCTTTTCTAAATTTTTAATTAAAAAACAAAATTCAATGAATAATTTCTAATTTTGACAAAAACACGTGGCTATTTATTAAGAATGCGTCATTTGAGTATTCAATAAATTATTTGTATTAATTTTCGACACTTAATATTTCAAGGACAATTTAATTCATTAAATTCCTAACATATCTTTTTCCCTCCCTATGTCTCGGATATCTATAGTTTTACATTTGTATAATTATAAACAATTTGAAGCTTCATATCTCGTTTAAAACTTGAAATGTTTGTACTAACACCATTGACACATTTATACATATATAATACAACTAGCAATTTGCCTCACCAGTTTCATCACATTCCTGAATTCGGTGAAATTAATACAAACACACGACATTTCCGTATTTTCCCTCTTAATAATGATAAATTTAATGCATCACAACTTTAAAAGTCAAACAAAACACAATTTTTAGAAAATAAAACAGAAATTGTGAAAAAAATTTAAGACAAAACGTACGCCATCTTGTTTATTTCACCGCGCACACTTATAGCCCCAGGATTTTGACAGGTCGTCGATATTCCATTTTTAAAATAAACCATACTTTTTAAGGTTGCCAACTATTTAATTATTTAAAAAGTATGTATATGTAAGCTAATATTATAAAGAGCAAGTACGTATGTATGTTTGTAACAAAAACTACTGGACTAATTTTAAAAATTTTTTCACCATTAGAAAGCTGCATTTGAAAAATGTATTAATGTAACCCAAGGTGAGAAATAAAAAATCTGTTATCGCGTGAGCTGCGAAAACTACTGATGAGAGAGCAAAAAAATATTCTTAAATATTATAAATAATTCGAGAACGTATAAATATCTATGAAAAAGTCCGCGATACCAAATGTCCAACTACTGTAGTTATGCCAATATAACTACTTTTGTACAATAATCCTATCAAATGATATTTTTTTAAATAGTCTCTCAATGCCAGTAAAATACATTATAAATGTATATACTAATTTGAAAGGTGAAAGAATTTGTATACTTGGGATCTAAAATTACAAAAGATGGGACATGTGAAAGTGGTATTGAAAGGAGAGTGAATGCAGGGAATATTGTAAATGGTGCTCTGCACGCCTTTATGAATAGCTAGATGGTGTCTCAAAGGGCTAGATTGGCTGTGCATGCTGGAGTGTTGGTGCCAACACTTATGTATGGTAGTGAAAGTTGGGTATGGCAGAAGAATCACAAAAGGAAAATAAATGCGGTAGAGATGAGAGCGTAGAGAAGCATGAGTGGATTAAAACTAAGTGACAGAGTAAGAAATAGTGTGATAAGAGAACGTTGTGGTATAAAATAAGAAAAAGTGTTTGGGCATGTAGAGAGAATGAACGAAAGGAGACTGACAAAAACGATTTATGAGTCAAGAGTGAATACGACATTGGAAGGGGAAGACCAAGGCGAACGTTCCTGGATCATATCCAGGACATTTTAATTAAGGGCCAGGTCAAGAGTACTTTAAACCGACGAACTTGTATGAAAGGTTTAATGAGAATGGAAGAAGCGAAGGAGATATGCAAGGATCGAGGCAAATGGAAGGATGTTGTCTCTGCCTACCCGAAGGGAATGAGGCGAGATGTATGTATGTATATATACTAATTTAAAAATGTCAATCTAAGAAAATAATTCCGACTTAGTAGACTTTAATCATTTTTATATAAGGACGAGTCCGTCACAATGGTTACTACACAACATCGTATTAAAATGTAATTTCGTTTTTGGTTGGTAACTAGCAACGGCCGAAGCCAGCCCAGGACTAACTATATATTGCTTTTATCACAATGAAAATAACATTATAATTTTTCTTAATCTCACGTGTTTGGTGATAGGGTAATAATTAGCCACGACAAAAGCCATTAGCCGAGGACTAGATCTACATTGATTTTGGGACAATAAAAATGATTTAATAGTTTAGTAACTAGTCACCAGTAAAAATTAAATATGTATTGCTTTAAAATACTCCGTAATATCAAAGGGTATCCAAGTTTGATTAATAAAAATTCTGTGATACAAGTAAACAATACGATAAATAAAAAAATATATAATGACTACCTGAATATTATTATCATAACTAGGAAACTGACTTTTTTTTTGTTAAAATTGCACAAAAGCCTCTTAAAGAACTGGTTGCTATTAAACATGAATATCTAATTATAATTAATTCGGTACAATCTAGTTAATCAGGTTTTTTTTAGATTATAGACAACACCTGTTGCAATATGACATAGGTGACCTCATCAAATGGTTTCTTTTTATTGCTTGACTGTGATCACACCTGATGGTAAGTAATGTATCATTCAGTAATGAGCAGGAACACAAATCTTACAGCAAGTTGAAAGGCTGACATATAAAAAAGTCTTTACTTACTCGGTATTGGAATTGGTGCAGGAGTGGGCTTGATGATACCAGGGCGGTTCTGATCCAATAGCAAAGAACCTTCGGAGTATGGAGGTACAATAGTTTCTCTGTTAATAGTTTGTTCTCCAATTGGGGGTAAGTAACCAGGTGCTGCGGTTGAAGGAATTGGAGGTGGAGGAGGTATATAAGGAGGTTTGGTTACGATGGGTCTTGGAGTAGTCACGAAGGTTGACGTAGGATATACCGTGGAACTGACAATGTTTGTACCACTGTTTGTGTTGTCAATGGGGGGAAGGTATGGGATTCCTGGTTTAAGACCGGATCCGATAGCACCAGGTCTGTATACTCCAGCAACTTCACTTCCAGCAGACAATGAATCTATGTCGATGAAGTTGGATTGACTTGTAGATTTATATCCAGTGCCAAATCTTGAGGTTGTGGGGGCCAATGTCGAAACGCTGCCTCTGTTCGTTGATCCGAAAGAAGCGGTTGATCCATAGCCTTTAGTTCCCAAACTTGAGCCGTATAAATTGGAGGTGCCGCTGCCAAATTGGGTTGTACCCTTTCCAATAGAACTAGCTCCGAGAGTTGAACCATATATACCGCTTTGAGTAGTTCCCTTTCCGAAAGCTGATTGCGATCCATATGATCCAGCACGGGAGTTGAAAGAACTTGAGCCTGCTTGGTTAGCAAGTAGTCCTGAACCTTGGGTTGCTGCAAAGGATGAACCTAATCCAACGTTTCCTTGGAGGCCACTTGCAGCTATGGTTGAAATATCTAATCTGCAGCAGATTTCGGTGAGCACGTTGCAGTATTGTTTCTGAAACAAAAGGACATTAATTATATTACATCCTCAAGAAATACCAATGTCGTGTCGTACTTGGTCCTAAAATCGAACACCGATCCAATCGATCGAATTTAAATGTTACAAAATATAACCTCCAATAACTATATTTTAAAAGAGTATTTACTGAATTACTACTGTATTTCAAAGAGTAATCGCTGAATTTCTGCTGTATTTAAAAGAGTAATGACTGAATTCCTACTGTGTTTAAAAAGTGCTGACTGAGTTTCTACTGTATTTAAATGAGGGATTACTGAATTTCTTTTGTATTTGTAAGAGTAATTACTGAATTTCTATTGTATTTAAAAGAGTAATGACTGAATTCCTACTGTGTTTAAAAAGTGCTGACTGGGTTTCTACTGTATTTAAATGAGGGGTTACTGAATTTCTGTTGTATTTGTAAGAGTAATGACTGGATTTCTACTGTATTTAAAAGAGTAATAACTGAATTCCTACTGTGTTTAAAAAAGTGCTGACTGAGTTTCTACTGTGTTTAAATGAGGGGTTACTGAATTTCTGTTGTATTTGTAAGAGTAATTACTGAATTTCTATTATATTTAAAAGAGTAATGAATGAATTCCTACTGTGTTTAAAAAGTGCTAACTGAGTTTCTACTGTATTTAAATGAGGGAATACTGAATTTATATTGTACTTGTAAGAGTAATTACTGAATTTCTATTGTATTTAAAAGATTAATCACTGAATATCTACTATATTTGAATTGTATTTAAAAATAATTATTGAAATTTTACTGAATTTAAAAGTGTAACCACGGAATAATTATCGTTTAAAAGAGTCATTACTGAATTTCTTGTCGTTTTCTGAATAGAATCAATTTTGGTATGGCGATAAATTTGTTATCAACGGATAGACTAATGCCAGTTAAAAATAGCTCATTGAGTAAAGATTTTGATTATGCTTTAGAAAATCTAGAAAACTTTATAACAAATCATCCCAAAATATACCACATGCAATATTAGCATCCGAGAACTTAGTAGTTTAACATATATTGGGCAATAGTATATAATTTTCAAGTAGACTCTGCCATCGTAAATAGCTGTCTCGTTAAAGCCCATTATTTATTGATATATGCAAATGATAAGGACGTACATTGATTATTTAATTTATCCAGACGTATGACTTTTAGTTAAGTATATAAATTTAATAATGGTTATCAGTGACGGGTCAGAAAAGCCGTGGTAATTTGAATAAACACCTAGTGTTTATTATAAACACTAAATTACTTGAGATTAGGATGACTGTGATTCGTCATTGTCAACATGTTGGATAACAAATTATTCATAAATATTATTCGCAGACAAACTGTTTAATAGTTTAATCTGTCCGTTGGTAGCGAATCTATCACTGATTTAGAATATTGATTGCACTGGGGGAAAACTGAAGAGAAACTCTGTAGTTACTCTAAGATTATTATAACAAGACTCTTATTTCGCTTAAATTGAAAGGGGACTTTCGTCGTCATTCTATCTGTAAGTGAAGTATCTACCATTGGTTTAAAATATTGACTGAAGAGGAACTGATGACAAAATCAGTAGTTGCTCATTCATCAATACATATAAATATTATTCACAGACAAACTATTTTATAGTTTAAAAAAGTCTATAATTTTGTTTAAAGGGACCTTTGTCGTCAGTATGTCCGTTGGTAACGTCTCAACCACTGATTTATTTGCACTGAAAAGAAATCGAAGAGAAACTCAGTAGTAACTTAAATTAAGTCCTAACATTATTATTTTTTATATAATTTTCAGCGATATTGCTTTGTATACTAAAATATTAAAGCCATATTTCTTAAAAGTATGTATAGAACCAAAACAGATTCTGGTATCAAGGGTCAGGGTTCTAGCTNTACAGCTTACCACACGGTGGCTGAATGTCCCGCCTGGGGTTCTCAGCGACTCATTATGACGTCGCTGATCGGCACAAACCTCTCACTGGCTAATATTATAGATGTAATGCTCATCAGTGAGCAGGCCTGGAGAGTGGTTGCCTCCTTTTGCGAGACTGTCATCTCGATTAAGGAGGCACGACAAAGGGAGAAGGTGAATGCCGCTGAGACACTCCGACGCAGACAAAGGGGAGTAAGAAACATGAGGCGGAGGTTCATGCAACTCTTCCCCCTGTAGAATATCTGTGGGCCGAATACAACCGAGGGGTCAGAGAGGAATGCCTCAACGAGCCTCTGGCTCCCCGCTCATGGTTGACGACGGTCNATTTCCCAGCAAAAAAAAAAAAAAAAAAACAGATTCTGGTATGTTGTCAAATATAGATATGCTCCGCATGGCAAACGATTTCGGAAGCCATTTAGGATTTAATAAATGCGTATATGCTCTAAAAACCCTCTCTCCTACAAGTGAGAAGGCTTTTGCCTTATTCGAAACTTTATTAAAATACTTTAGCTGTTATGTTGTAAAAATATAACAGACAGATTGAGATACACAGATACTTATAAATATAGGTTTCCTAACACATTTTCTCGCAGAGTATTATTTTGATTAACTAGTTATACAATTTTTAATATTAATACTATTCAAATATTCGCAGGTGATATCTAATAATCTAGTATAATCAAGCTGAAACGTTTATATGTTGGTTGGACGAGTTAATCTCAGTCTACCATTAGTCTGAATTGATAAATTTAATAAATTTTGGATTGCCCGTTTATTTAGGACGATTATAAGTAATATAACATCACGCTACGATCAATAGGAGCGGAGCATCAATGAAAAATGCTACAAAAACGGTGAGAGTTTATTCCTTTTAAAATAATAAAGTTACACAACAATCATGTATGACGAGATTGTTCCTTATGAAAAGTTCTAAAAAAAAGTCTAGCACGGCATATGTCTATCTCTTAAACTTGACTCACTATAACCTTTTTATAGTATTCAAATTTGCTCTCTCTCTATATGTATACGTTTATTCTGTATGCGTTTCTATGTTATACTCCCAGGAGATTACAAAGATGTGACGTAATAAAATTTATTAAGTTAAGCGATGAATGATTTGCTCTAATCGAAAGAAAAATGACACCCGACTGAGTTTGTTGTGGGCTCTTCTCAGAACAGGGCGTGAAGGAACCCCCGGAACTTTAGATTGTAAGTGGTTCTCTGATATCTTCATCAGAATAGAAAATGTTATATAGAAAAAACAACTATATTTATAGCATGTGATAGTAGCCACAGCTGAGATATTTACATATATATTAACAATATTATAGAAGACCAAAAGTTTCTGAACATCAGTCACCCTAAAACTACAAGTTGCAAGTTCACTTTACAAGTTTAAATTAAATCAAATTACAGTACTTTTGAATCGTCAAATTATATTTTTTTTCCACACTCTGACTCTAATGTATGTCTGATGATGGTACTAAAGAACGGCTTAAAATCTAAAGTTACGAGGGTTCTTTCGCGCCCTGATCCGAGAAGAACCCACAACAAACTCAGTCGGGTATTTTTTTTGTTACCATCATCATTACAATATCATCATCATCATTATAATATCATCACTATAATATATTTTAATTAAAATTAGAGCAATTCGTTCACTCACAGGCGCTTCTATCATCTAGGTAATCTTGCAAATTATAATACGATTTTTCTATCAACTTTCTTTTAACAAAGACTTTGAATTTATTAATTGACAACTTTAGAACTCTTGTGGGAGTTTATTATAGAAACGTATACAGTTACCTTTAAACGAGTTGTTAATCTTATGCAGCCTACTAGAATTTATAACAAGTTTGTTTTAGTTTCGTAAGTTATATGATGTACATTCACTCTTTTTATTAAAAGAGTCACTGTTTTTATGTACATACAACAAGTTTAATACATATACGCCGTGAACTGATTTATTATTCTTTTTTGTACTAAAATATACTCAAAAATAAATATATTTCCTCCCAATGTCTTTAGCAATAACGTTATAATAACCTAAACAGGTAATAATAGACATTAAATAATATAAAATAAGATTTCAATTTAGAATTGTCTTCCTAATTGACAGTTAGGGTGACGCCATCTTGGCAGCTGTCAAACAGGCGCCATTATCAACACAGAGTGGCTACTATTCAAGTATTGATTTCTTTATCTGTGACATTTCTGCAACACAGTTAAGAGTAAAAGGTTAAATTGACCCCGTGCGAACTTCAATGCATTTACTATTAAGCATAAAGAATTTATGGTAAACAGAATATTTGTATAGGATTTAAAAGGTAACATTACAGTGGACTTTATAGAAGTATAGTCTTCTCAGAAGCCAATTTATATTAAATCTTCAAATTCATACCATTATTTAGGAAAGAAGATTGAGTTTAAAATTTAAACAAAATAATACATTACTTAACTAGTGGTCGAAATTCGATTATTAATTAAATTATAAGTTTCAGTTATTAAGGTTCTAATGTCAACGGCTGCACCAGGAGAAAGTTCGTATTAAAGAATAAAAAATACATGGTTACGTAGAATATTAGAAATATAAGTAAACTTGACCACCATTGTAATTTTCTAATGTAACCTCCTTAATACGTTTGTCATATTCGTCAGCGATTGACAAATACGCATATACACATAATCTATATAGTTGCGTTTAATGTTTTTTTTTTAAACTTAGTGTTTTTTATGAATATAATCATACTGCACTTCTTCTCTACTAAAATTGTGTGAGAAATTTAATACTTCGTCCGCGCAATTTTCGTAAAAACGTTCGTGAAATTACGATAACACATATTCTAAATTCAATATTTTGTCTGTCTGTTCGTTCCTGCTAACCTGTGAAAAGATAACAGTGTATTATTTATGTATTGTTATTCAGCCACCCGTTGACATAAAACAATTTTTACGGCTGGCAATGTTGTACTGGCACTGGACCAATGAGAGCTTTGCTGGCGCCTGATTGGTCAATCGGCGACTGTCACGACATTCTTTGTCAAAACTCACCCCCAAAAACAAAGTGAATACCGCCGTTTAGAAAAGTCAAAACGCTGTGCTTTCAAAATTAAACTAAAAGCAATATACTAATTTTAATTTTATGGTGTAAGCAATGTTCCTGAGATTCGACTACCAACGGGAAGCTGAACGCTCCAGAATCAGGTGAGTGACTTGGTTTTATTAGCAGACTTTGTGTGACTTCAGTTAAATTGAACTCATAGCTTTTTAACGAACCAGCTTTAAATTACTAGATGTATTTAACGTTCCCATATTTTCTGAGGATATAGATTACTAACTAAAGCTGTCCTCGTAAAACTATAAATTTCCTTCATAATAAGTCTACTCATTGTGTGAATAGTGAGCTCGTAGTAATTGTTCGTTTTTCCTTTTATATACCCCAATCCAATGGGAATATGGGAAAATCCGTTCTTGGTAAGAGACTGGTTACGTAAGGAACATATATGCTAAATTTCAAGTCAATCGGGTGGATACTTTTAAAGATATCTTGCTGTGAGTAGTTCTATTTCGGTGATATGTACGAGTATACGTACCGCACTTGATTGTTGTCATTTGTGCTGTAAATTTTTTTATACATTGTTTATTATGGATTTTAATATCGTTTTAGAATAATATTTGTATATTTTAATAATTATTCTGCTATTCGGGATGTAGAAGATTACAACAAATTAGTTGTCATTAAAATGGGTTGAGAAGTTCTTCTTTACATAGAACGAAGTCGTATCCGCGATTTATTTGTTTAAATCTTTTAAACCGTTCAACAGATTTTAATGAAATTTTCAGCAATAGATAGAGCAATTCAACAGAAAGGTTTACATGTATAATTCATTAATATTACGGTACAGATAAGTCTGAAAATTAAAAGGTTTGTAATGTGATGTCGTAACAACCATTTTTTGTGCTTAAATCGTAAACACTAGCTAATCCTTACGACATAGATCACATTAAAGTTCTACAGCATAGTATATCTTGAAAAGTTCTATAAAAAAGTTCAGGGTTGTATGTATTTATCTCTAAAGGATAACCTACAATGACCGTTTAAATCTTTTACATATTACAAAAATTATGTGTTATTTACCAAGCTGTTTTATACAATACGGTATTATCGTTTATCCAATTAAACACATTAAATACGTTGTATATTTAATGTAGAATAAAATGGTCCTTAATAGCATTTCATTAAAATGAATATCTTAGGAGATATCAGAGATTTTAAGAGCGATCGGCGCGTCCAATGTCGCCGTACTTTAACACACATTTAATCGTACGCAACAGTAATCAGCTACTATGTAAATAAAATAGTTATATAGCTTCATATACATGGCTTTTGTTAACTTAAATAATCTTGCATACACTTATTTATGTTATGTAGAAAATGAAGTATGTAAATTCAAAGATTGCAATAGCAGACAAGGTTTGCCAATGGTTTGGGATCATGCAAATCACTCGTGACCGCGGGATTTTATTGGTGAAAGACATACATACATATTCTTAGCCTAGAATAGATACAGCGGGAATTAAAAAGTGAATATTAATGGCACTTTTAAGATACTTAGCTTAGTGAAAGAAATTCGATCATAACTAATTGAAATTATAAGTTTGTCGTCTAATATAAAGAGGAATTATTTGTGTTTTAGTACGTATGTATGTTTGTAACGTTTTTAACGAGAAAGCTGCATTTTCTCTGAGCAACATAGGCTATATTACTTTCTAAAACAAAATAGGGATCCCTAAGAAAAATGCATTAATATAACCCAAGGTGTAAAAAAAATTGTCACAAAAAAAACTGTCATCGCGTGCTCTGCGGAAAATATAGAAGATATAATAAAATATCTTTTACAGTATTATAGAACGTATTTATGTCTACAATAAAGTCTGTGATACAATATGTCCAACTACTGTAGTTATGCCACTATAACCGGTTATTTGAATTTTAAAAGTTAATAAAGGTGCCGACAATAATCAAACCATAATATTCATACCTCCATATTAAACCTTATTCTATTCATAATTATTATTAAAGACGGTTTCAATACCTGTAAAATACTTTTTAAATTATTAAAATCGGAGATTCCATTCAAAAGATATAACGCATTGAAAAATGTAAAGCGAAAGAAAATTGTGGCCCTTATAACGGCTACCGATGATAACCACCGAAGTGAGGTACTTCTTTTATTTCTATCAAGCTAACAATTACTGAAACGATTTAAAAAATTGTCTCATTACTCTTTGAAAGTAGAGTATGTTCAAATTGACTAATGTCAGACATTCTACGTAAGTAATATTACGAATTTAAAAATGTATTAGTAAGATATATACTAAGTAGTAGCCCATTAACGTCCTACTACTGGGCACAGGCCTCCTCACTCCGAGGAGCGAGGATTTTGAGAGTACAGACCCACCACGCTGCTCCACTACGGATTGGCAGGCATAGTACACTAGTGCACTTTCTATTCCTTCACTCTCATAGTCCGATGTGACGGGAATCCAACACGACCGGAGAGAGATCAGGCGCAGGATCGACGGCTTAACGTGCTCTCCGAGGCGGGGTGGAGTACACCGCCAACTTCCCAACTTCGGGCAAATATTGATAAAATCTTAATAGAACACTCAATATTGATTTTTGAATTGGCCCGACCCGGGACTCGAACCCAGAACCTCATGTCTGTAGTCGAACATGCTAACCACTAGACCAATGGGGCAGTCAGAGTAAGATATATATTCGTTGTGTATATTTAATAATCTAAAAGGAAGTAATTAAAAATTAAGTGAAACAAAACTTTTATGCTAATGAAAATTATAGTATAGTCCGACTAAGTAGACTTTCCATTGCCACGAGATTGGTAACTACGTGGGTGAAACCGCTGAGCATTGCTAGTTAAATATAAGTCATGGCATCACGCAAGTACGGCTGAATCGATTACGATAATTCTTTTATTGCTCTGTTTGTTATAGTCAGGAAAATGTTCTTGTGAATAAAAAAGTTACGTAGAATGAACCTCCTTAGTGCTTTTGACATTATAAACTCTTTTAATGTAACCTTCATGGCTTTTGACATAACTGCCAGCGATTGACAGCAGAGTATACACGCGTGTATATGTCAAATACATGGCAGTGTGTCTAATGTGTACTTTTATTAATAAATGTATTTTTATGCATAATTTTTAAAATACATTATCATTGTGCACTCCTTCTCTATATAAACCGTTTATTACTATTATAGCATCACGCTTCATTCCCTACGTGGTGGGCAGAGACCACGTTCTTCCACTTGCCACGATCCTTGCATATCTCCTTCGCTTCTTTCATTCTCATTAAACCTATTATACAAGTTCGTCGGCTTAGAGTACTCTTGACCTGACCCTTATTTAAAATGTCCTGGATTTGGTCCAGGAATGTTCACCTTTGTCTTCCCCTCCCAACTTTCGCATTCACTCTTGTCTCATAAGTCTTTTTTGTCAGTCTCCTTTCATTTATTCTCTCTACGTGCCCAAACTATCTAAGCCTACCTTACTCAATATTAGTCACTACATCTTCTTTTGTACCACAACGTTCTCTTATCACACCATTTCTTACTCTGTCACTCAGTTTCAATCCACACATACTTCTCAACGCTCTCGACTCTACCGCATTCATTTTACTTATGTGATGCTTCTGCCATACCCAACTTTCACTACTATACATAAGTGTTTTCACCAACACTCCTCCATGCACAGCCAGTCTGACCCTTTGAGACACCATCTGGCTATTCATAATAATGTAAATTTAGATCCCAAGTATACAAATTCTTTCACCTCTTCCACTTGTTCCCCATCTATCAAAATATTGGATGACGCAAGTATTACTTGATCATCATTCATTTTTAACCCATACATACTTTCCTTTAAATCTGTCAAACATTTATCCATGAATAGATTGAACAGCCATGGTGACGCAAGACATCCCTGTCGAACACCTCTTTCGTTTATTCTGACACAAGCACTAGAACCCTCATAGAGAGACTTCAATGCTTGGATCAGACTACCGACTACCATACGTTGATAACGTTGACCACAGCTCATTCCTCACCACTCGATAATAAACTGTAACTGTAGGAAATATATTACAACTTCGTCCGCGCAGTTTTCGTAAAAAAAGGTATTATATTTATTTTATAGATAAAAGTAGCATCAATTATTCCTTATAAACCCAACTCATTTGCGTTTTTTTTTACAAAATTGATTTGATTACCGTATACATTCACATCGTGAAAAGCTGTTAATTTAAAATTACAAACAAACAATCAGACAATTAAATAAAACACATTAGTGATCTTTTTTATAGTAAAGAAGAATCCACACTTAACCATTGTACTATGAAGGTTTAATGATTGCTGTGTGGTAAGGATTTTCGTGATATTATGCACAATTATTTAAATTATACGCCGTGGGAATGTGATAATTGTACATTGTAAGATTTCTTGATACATTTTTTTCTATTGATCGATTGTGTATTTCCTATTAATCCTTAATAACTGCTCTTGTAACTTGAATTACGTAAGGGCATAACTGTAATCTATTTCTGTATGTATATAATTTGAAATACCTCGATAGTTTGTTTGTTCTGGAAGTAATGATATGTTATTGCGACCAAATTTAAACGCGTATGTTTCTATAATCAACTTCTAAACCCTCCTAAGCGGCTTGATGTTTTCCGACGACATTAACAATTACAGTTATATTTCAATCAATTTAAACAAAACCTTGACATTTTATATATAAAATATCTTCAAGAATCATTCTATCTATTGGTGATAATAGAACAGACACACAGGCACAGCGGAGAGCTTATGTCAGGCAGAGGTTATCAATGCCTTATTGGTTAAAAAAAATGTTATGCTCATTTCTCGTAACATCAACTCAAGGCCTAATATTTAGGTGATCTGAAATGCACTGGAACAAGTGCTGCAGGACAAGTACTGGGTACAAGGAAATGGAGATCCGTATCGCAGTTGTTTGAGGATCTTTCAACATGATGAAGAAATTCCTGTTCTTTCCTTAAGCGCCAAGCTTCAAATGCTCCT
The DNA here is from genome assembly GCA_015832385.1 of Elymnias hypermnestra. Lineage (NCBI taxonomy): Eukaryota > Metazoa > Arthropoda > Insecta > Lepidoptera > Nymphalidae > Elymnias > Elymnias hypermnestra. Next base: position 1,384,376 of record JACTOM010000869.1, on the reverse strand, counting down.
CTGTTACATATACCCAATGTCATTTTACGGCTCCCAAGCATAGACGATAAAGGCACTTAGAAGCATTCGAGATGTGATGCTATCCTACCTGGGTTCAGAAGGTCTCAAATGCAAAAGTTCTCCAACGTATAGCGATGGCTGGATAGGGTTGGCAGAAAGAAAATGTCATGGCTACGAAACATTAGCGAGAGGACGACAAAAGACCTTTTTTTTTCTCGCTGGGAAATGCTTTTATGCACTGGCCCCGACCGTGTGTCAGGAGTGTGGGACCCGGCGGAACCCTCTTCATCCATGAATGAAGCACCAGGGGTTCAACTTTCGCATTCATCCCTGACAACGTTACGGAACTGACCGCAAATGGATGTGATGTGCGATGTAAGCCCAGTAACTTACTAGATATACATCTTTTTAAGGAATTAAATGTGTTCACTGTACCTTCCTTATAAATATATGAGGAGTGCTTGTACTTAAAAACTTTTAAACTTTTAGACTAGTTTGAAGAACGTTATGATGGGATGCAATTATAATCATTTATATTTGAAATAATTCAGCACGAGAACACAGATTTAAGACAGAAACTCACACGTCATAGTTGTTAAAATTTATAATAAATTACCTAACGCTCTAAAATAGATTAATAACCTTAATGTATATGTCGGAGTGCAATAGTCTGTGGTACGCTGGCGCCATCTGTCTATCGGCGTGGGGCAGAGTCAATAGTGACAACCCGGCGCGCGTCTCTCCAGTTCTCGGGTGACAGTCCGCCAGAGCGGTCGACTATTGAAAATGTCGCGTTCCTAGCTATTATTGTTAATGTGTTTGTGTAAATTGTAATCGGGAACATTAAGTGATTGGACATTATAGTAAGTAGGACCCCATTAACGTCCCACTGCTAGGCACACGCATCCTCACTCCGAGGAGCGAGGGTTTTAAGAGCATAGACCCACCGCGCTGCTCCAGTGCGGATTGGGAGGTATAGTACACAACTGCACTCTATCTCTATTCCTTCACTCTCATAGCCCGATGTGACGGGAATCCGACACGACCGGAGAGAGATCAGGCGCAGGACCGACGACTTAACGTGCTCTCCGAGGCACGGGGGTGGAGCAAGATTGAGAAAATCTTAATAGAAAACGCAATATTGATATTTTGAATTGGCCCGACCCGCGACTTGAACCCAGGACCTCATGTCTGTAACCGAACATACTAACCACTAGACCAATGAGGCAGTTTCATAGTCAATCAGAGAATTGGACATTATAATCATAGTTAATTCATAAAGTGTGTGCGCCAACGCCCACAGTATGGATGTGATCCACACTAGCGATGATGTTGGCGGAGAACCCTATGCCCATGCTTTATGCCCCTCTCCTTCTCTCTTATTCTCCGACATATATGCCAACAAAAATTAAAAAAACTAAATAAAAGTCAAATGATGAAATAACTGCCTCAAATTGATATTATTTTATTTTATTATGGATATTGCACGCCATTGTATGGTGGGTTGTATGCTGTACACTTGATCTTGCAATAAATATATTTGAATTGATTTGAAATGGAGAAGTACAAAAAGAAGAAGATGAGATTTTATTATGTATCCATGTATAAGTCGCTGGTCCAACGACATAAAGGACATGTGGGTATAATATGTAACATGCGAAGTAGGGCTAGGTCGCTAGTTAAGTATATAAAGATGAGGTGTAATCACATATTTTCTTGACGCCAAGATCCTGACGCCCACGTCATGATTTACCCAAATAGTTTAATGTCTTAGATTATATCCGTTAAAGGTAATGCATATTAAGTACTATTGTCTCATTACGTATTCATCCTCCGAGTAGTGTTAGCAAAAAACGTAGTAATATATTTTTTTTATTGCTGATAAGCTCATGATTAGATATTATGGCGGTAATAACCACTTTTGGTTTCAACACAGCATCGTACCTTTGTTAGTAGGGTGGTAACTAGCCACGGCCGATGCCTTTAGTCCAGAGTCAGACAAAAAGAAAATCCAATATCCTAATTTCGCCCTACCGGGGATCGAATCCGGGACCTCTGCTAGCAAAGCCAATCACTTATGATAGAAATGGTAACATAAGTAAAGTTATTGTCTACATTTTCCCACGAAAACTTAGTATTGCTTCAGATGAAGATGATTCAGAAATCATCTGTTGAGTTGAGCATACATATTTTAAATGAAATGCCGCATTCAGTTTTGTATTTGAATCCACATAATTTTAAGAAATAAAATATGTCAAAAGCATTTTTACAAAAGAAATTGTTGCACACAGAAGCTTAACACATTTATTTATTTATTTATACACTTTATTGCACGTCTACATTAAATATATACAATGAAATAAACTTAAATATAAGAAAAATAAAAGTACAAACAGGCGGTCTTATCGCTAAATAGCGATTTCTTCCAGACAACCTTGGGGTAAAAAAAAAGTTGAAAGTAATATAGGAGGTAGACAATAAAATAACCCTATATACTAATATTTACATTGTAATACATGTATAACAACAAATATATTAATAAATTAATATATATGTCGGGGAATACGAGAGAACCGAGAAGCATAAAGCACAGGGGCGTAGGGTTCTCCGCCGACATCGTTATTAATTGGATACATTATTTAATTTCTTATTCTGTGGGCGTTCATGGATATTGTTGGTGCAATCAAACACTTTATTAATTAGCTCGGTTTATAATGTTCAATCACTTAATGTTCCCGATATCAATTTACACAAGCTCATTAATACTAATAGCTAGGAACGCGACAGTTTCAACAGTTGACTGTTCCGATCGAGCGCTACTCGACAACTGTCGAGTGACTCCCGCCGGACTGCCACCATTGACTCTGTCCACGCCGATAGATGACGCCAGCGTTCCACAGACATCTGCCCCTCCGACATATATAACATTGTAACATACAAAATTATATTTAAAGGTGTAACGGCTGAGTTTCTTGCCGGTCTCTTACAAGTGGAATCAACTTTCCGAACCTGTGGTAAATTTCTTATCAACGGATATTCAGAATCTTTGAATAAAGGATTGTGATTCAGAATTTCAATTAACAATTTAGGTATGCATATTTCTCTTTCCTCTCTCTCTCTCTTAAAAGGGGAGTGAAACGGGGTTAAAACATAGTGTCCACGAATGTAAAATTTGGAAAATATTCAACTAAGAAAGGTAATTGGTGAGCGAAGGGGAGAAAGAAGGTGGTAGGTTGAAGCTTTTGTATAAAACATTGCATTTTTTTTTATTGCTGACAGTTTAGCGCTTGACTGTGATCTCACCTGATGGTAAGTGATCATACAGTCTAAGATGGAAGCGCGCTAATCTGTTAAGAGGCGATATACCCCTTACGGTTTCTACACAGCATCGTGCCGGAACACAAATCTCTTTGTTTGGCGGTACGTTTTTGCTGGTAGGGTGGTAACTAGCCACGGCCGNTACCCCTTACGGTTTCTACACAGCATCGTACCGGAACACAAATCTCTTTGTTTGGCGGTACGTTTTTGCTGGTAGGGTGGTAACTAGCCACGGCCGAAGCCTCCCACCAGTCCAGACTCAGACAAATTAGAAAATACAATTTCCTAATTTCGTCCTACCGGGGATCGAACTCGGGACCTCCGCTAGCAAAGCGAATACTCGCACCACTGCGCCAGCGAGGCCGTCAAACATAACAACATCTAACGAGTGAATCCACAGGTAAAAGCTAGTTAATAATAAAACTCGCTAAAATTAACAATGAAACCGTAAATAATTTGTGTGTCAACCGTACAGTGCCGGTTATAGGATTGCGACACAAGTCCTCAGTAACTTTTAAGAGGAATCCGTGTGCCCAAACCCGTTTGACGTGGTGGGTCACGCACTTACGAACATTCTTGCTAAAACAATGAAATAACACTTACATCTCTTCTTGGAATTCATGATATTTAACGAGACGTATATGAAAAATGTATAGTAATATGAAGCTGATGAGTTTGTTTGTTTGAACGCGTTAATCTCAGGAACTAGTAGTCCCAATTTAAAAATTCTTTTAGCTTTCAATAGTCTATTTATCAAGAAAGTCTAAGACTATATAACATTATGCCAGGACTTACAAGGACGATACTGTAATGACAAACGTTAGCGTAAAATTTTCTCATTTTGATAGATTCCGTTGCGTACGCTGCGTAAACGGTTAAAGTTATGCAAAAATAATGTATGACGAAATTATTCCTTATAAATCATTCTATAAAAAAGTCTAAGACAGTATACGTCTATCTTTTAAAGTTGATTCAATATAATCATTTTAATGTCGATCAAATATTGTAGCATAAAATAAATATCTATTGAATACACCGTATTGTCACTGGGTAATAAAGTCGTCATGTTTCTCGTCTGTCGGTTTATTGAGGTACTCAAACTATTGATATTATGTTTTGGGCGTGATGACACGAATAATAAACAAACATACATATACATTTGCATACTGGTTAACCTAGCTGATGGAAAACGTCTGGGTATATTCAATTATAATTAACTTTACAATGCAATTGAATATCTGTATATTCTGAAGGCTTCAGTGGTGGCTTAGTACGAAGCTTTGTAGAAACCATTAGAGGTAGAGACTCTCTTACCAGATTTGTGCGTTTCTTAGGGTGTATCATCACTTACCATCAAGGTGGAAGGCACTAAATAGACAAAGAGAGCTTATAGCAGATGCTACTCCATCTTGCTGGAGGAAAGGGGGTGCCAGAAGGCATAATATTGCTTACCTGGTCTTCCTCAACTGGACCCTGGACTCCAACAACTGGATGTACAGGATACCGCTGGGTTTTAATGGGTATCCTGGTATAGCCAGCGAGACTTTATGTATACTATTCTTATGTGCCTGTGTGTATCACTGAACTCCTTCTAATCGACCGATTTTGTTGAAATTTCTTCTATATCTTCAGGTAGATTGACATTTAGATTTCCATGGGATAGTATATATATATTATAAAGTTACTCCAAAACTACTCAATCGGTTTGATATTTTCCATTTTGCTACATTCATTCAGACTTAGGATATAGGATAGGTTTCATTATAATCTATAATATAAAAATGAATCACAAAATGTGTTGGTAAGCGCATAACTCAATAATGCCTGGGTCAATTTTGATAATTTTTTTTTAATGTTCGTTGAAGTCCAAGGATGGTTTTCACGGCGAGAAAAGTTCGAATAATTGCAGGGGAAAGTCCTAAAAACAGCCCTTTCCTGTTTCCAATACAAACGTTTTCTAACTAAAATCTAGAGTCAATTTGACCTTTATTGCTATTCAATAAAGTTCATAATAAATTACAAGTACTCACTGTTGTCTAAGCAATGTAGGTGTGATCCTAACGTCAAAGAGTCAATTTGCACTTTACTGCCGCTGCACAAAGTTCAAAATCGATTGAATAGTCACAAACCGACCAAATTGAATAGTCACAATTTAATACTATTGTAATTTCATTTCGAACATCATTCGTAAAACTGAAATCTGCCATATTTCAAATCTTTTTGACAGAGCGAAGTCTGTCGAGTCTGCTAGTTTATAATAATAAAGAATAACATTTATTTTAAAACACAGAATCTTCAAATATATTTAACGTCCCATATTGAAGTGTAAGCAGGCGAAGTTGTGCGGACTAGCTAGTATAAATTTCAGTTTTAACATATAAAGAGTTGAATATGTTTATTTGGCTAAACTTAAAGTCATTACCCAGAAAATTTCATTGAAATTTGTGTACACAGATATCCTGAAATCCCCGTGAAAATATGGGGAAAAACAGTCCATTTCACTCGCTTCTAATAGAGCTTTCTATTGATGAAAAAATTTTCAAAATCGATGCAAAAACAAACGATGTAATAACCTCATATAATGGTTAAAAAGCAGGTAATCTTTGGTCACGAATGCTAAATTTACACAAACGAAGTCGGAGGCAGAAATTTGTGACAGATATTTATCACCCTCAGGGCCGTCTCCATTCGTACAATGGGTGATGAAAGCACATTTAATCACCGATTAAGTAAAGATGGCATTTGATCTCGCGAATAAAAGAAAGATCGACAATATACTGTTGTGTCTAAGCTCTTTTGTAATAGAATAAATAGGTTTCACGTAATACGATCCCTTTGTTCGACTATTTAGTAATTCGTTAGTAATCCACCTTGTAAAGCAACATTTGAAGTCTGTTGCGACTTCTATTCTCGACGTTGGAGCACTAAAATGTCATAAAGAGATACACTACACGTCTAGTTTGAATAGAGACCTCTGTTGCTTGTCTAAGAAGAGAAAATCACAAAAATCTTTGTCAATGAAAAACTTTCCTCAAAGCTTTACTAAAAATAGTAGTTCCACAGGGTTCTACATTGGAACCTGTGCTATTGCTTATTTATAATACGTGTTTTAACTGCCTCATTGGTCTAGTGGTTAGCATGTTCGACTACAGACATGAGGTCCTGGGTTCGAGTCCCGGGTCGGGCCAATTCAAAATCGATATTGAGTTTTCTATTAAGATTTTCTCAATATTTGCCCGAAGTTGGGAAGTTGGCGGTGTGATCCACCCCCGTGCCTCGGAGAGCACGTTAAGCCGTCGGTCCTGCGCCTGATCTCTCTCCGGTCGTGTCGGATTTCCGTCACACCGGACTATGAGAGTGAAGGAATAGAGAGTGCACTTGTGTACTATGCCTGCCAATCCGCAGTGGAGCAGCGTGGTGGGTCTATGCTCTAAAAACCCTCTCTCATTTGAGGGAGGAGGCCTGTGCCCACCAGTGGGACTTTAATGGGCTGCTACTTACTTACTTACTTACTGATAAGTGTTTGATTGGGTTCCATGTTAGGAACTTTTCTATTCTTCATTTACATTAATGTGTTCCACAGGGTTCTCTATTGGGACCTTTTCTATTTCTCATTTACATTAATGTGTTCCACATTGTTATAAATTGGAATCTTTTCTGTTTCTCATTTATTTTAATGACCTTCCTTATTTTGTTAAAGACGATCATGGTATTGTAATGTTTATCGATGATACCATGTTATTATTTAAAGTTAATTGAAGACTAATAGATTAAGACAACGTAAACAACTCTCACAATATAGTAGTTATTCGTCAACCGTTTGTTTTGATGCTATAAAATACTCGTAATATTATATCACGAAAAATTTAAACATCAAGTCATAATTTTTATATTTGATAGGATTTTGTCAGATATATTTGAATATACGACGGATGATGACTACATATAGTCCCGAGAACAACTCACAACAAACTCGAAGGGGTATTTGTTATGAATATTTAAATGCACTTTTTTAAAGCAAAAGTATAATATATCTATTGTGGTATGTACGCGATTCAAACATGACTAAGCCTTGTACAAACAAACGACGCATCAATTATCGATATTATTTAATCAAACATAACAATGGGCGTTTAAATTTTTAAAAAACATAATCGACACCCGACCTTCCTTATCATGGTGTAATAATATAAAATATCAAACTATTCTGAACACAAAGGTCACACATCTTGGTGTTCAAATGTCATACATAAACCAAACCTGAGAAAGGTCGTTTGCTGTTTGTAAAGACTTGCGCACACTGAATTATTCACTGCACCAAAACCTTTTTTCTTTCATTTTAATTGTTACAACTGATCATAAGGAGGTATCCCCCCGACGACACGATAACAATCGACTATCTACCATACCAGGTAGGGACGAACACTTATGCAAAGGGCGGAGTCGAGGTCCCCGAATTCTGACATCACCCGGACGTGGACTTCACCCACGTTCCCGGGGGCGCTTCTGATTCTTCCTTTTCAGGTGATGTTTCTGCGATAACGTCGCTCCAAGCCGAGGCTCGGTCTCGCAGGAGAGCCCTTTTCAGGGCTCGCACTCGAAATGTGGCAGCCTCCATAAAAGCCCGTCCTACTTCCGGTTACGCAGTAAAAGCCAGTAGGGCTAACAGCTAAACACAGTCCGAACAAACAAAAAGGGGGTATCCATTAATATTAAGAGAAGATTTGGGCAATTCTACGAAGAACCTTCCCTTTGTGAGATATCATTAGATATAGATCAACCCCCTTGTCCTAAATTCCTAAAATACGATTGCTTACTGTATAATATAAGTACGTGTTTGTGAACTCGAATATGAAGAAGATTGTGCGAGATTCCTTTTAACCCCCACCTTGCCTTTGACGTCTTGTGTCATTAATGTATGCCTCCTAAGTGATGATCAGTAAGACTCGAACAGTTTCTGGCGTCTACTTCGAGTTCATGATATTGGTTATAGTTTAGTGTCAGACTGAATTCAAACACCCAGTGTGCACTAGCGTTAATGTAAGACAAACCAGTAAAATTATGCATAACTTTTCCATTATTTAATATTGAATCTATTTTAAAAAATTACCCGTCAACAAGGCCATGGTCAAGGTTTAATATAGAACAAATGATGGGCGTTTAAATCATCATATCTACATTTATATCTTTCTGTATATCTATGTCAGCATGTATCATCACTATATACGAGTAAGTCTGTAAATTATAACAATTTTGATGAACTACAATGTAAGAGCATGTAGTGGAGCTAAATAATTACTACTTGGAGCCCGCGACTTTGTCTACGTAGATAATACGATAAAGTCTTTGTTAAAATATATACAACTGCGAAAACCGACTAAAAGGGCATTTAATGGGCATTTCACACCAAATTTACACACTTAATTAGTAGAGATACATATAAGCGAAATGTCACTGACTGACTGACTCATTGTACTCCAAATATATATATCTCACTGACTTAACAAACTGACTATATAAACACTAAGAAAAAATGTTCCAGTGCTCACGAAAATTATGTGAGAAACATCGTTTGTCCGACTAATGTAATATATTATTCTAAAAGTACAGCAAAAAATCCATCAAAATATCTCAGCCCATATTCTCCATATTCACGAGGAGGTTCAAGGGTTATCAATGCTTAATCTGAATAGATAAAATCTACGTTTTCTTTAAATTCGATCAACATTTTCTGTTGCCAGAGCAAAAAATATTTTACGAGTCATAATTGAGATGTAATAATTTATCTTTCGACAGACGGATATTGGCAAGCCAATGACAAGCGATTTTTCTGGATTGAATTGTACACGTTAGTGAAAAAATACCCTGATGAATGATGATGCAGTCCAAGGTGGGAACCTGAGTAATGTGTAAAGTAAAGTAAAGTAAGTAGCAGCCCTTTAACGTCCCACTGCTGGGCACAGGCCTCCTCACTCCGAGGAGCGAGGGTTTTTAGAGCATAGACCCACCACGCTGCTCCACTGCGGATTGGCAGGCATAGTACACAAGTGCACTCTCTATTCCTTCACTCTCATAGTCCGATGTGACGGGAATCCGACACGACCGGAGAGAGATCAGGCGCAGGACCGACGGCTTAACGTGCTCTCCGAGGCACGGGGGTGGATCACACCGCCAACTTCCCAACTTCGGGCAAATATTGAGTGAATCTTAATAGGAAACTCAATATTGATTTTTGAATTGGCCCGACCTGGGACTCGAACCCAGGATCTCATGTCTGTAGTCGAACATGCTAACCACTAGACCAATGAGGCAGTTAGACCAATGAGGCAGTTAGACCAATGAGTTATGTGTAATCATAAATAACTGCTGCTGCGCAAATTATTTTGCTTCGTAACACGGCTTTGCCATTACGGTGGTAGTTACCCAGGACTAAAGCCGCTCTAAAATACAGATGAATAAAAAATATACTTTCCTAAATTTTCATATCGAGTATCGAATTCCGTATCTCAGCTATCGAAGTAAGTGCTGATACCATTACATCAATGAAACTGTCAACTTTTATGTGATCTCATCTGATGATTGCAGGTTTTGATTAAGCTAGTAATCTAATGGCTAAAGTAGCATTTTCTTCTTCTTTGATTCTGTCTACTCTTACAATCAGTTAATATTACAGTCGAGCACTAACTCGTGTTATACAAAAGGTTATAATAACTCACCTTAGGTTTGGCTTGAAGAAGTGCAGCGAAATTTGGGTTGACGATTCCATTGGTACACTGAGTTCTGAGGGCACAAACTAGTCCTTGACCTGCGCAGGTCTGCTGCAAGTCGCCACCTGTGGTTTCCGAACCAAAGCTTGCAGCACTTTGATAAATGTTGTCGATATTCTGCTGAGTTTGCTGCTGTTGTTCAAAGTCAAATTCATTAGCTTTCTCGCTTTGTATTAAGTTAATGTTAGAACCAGCAGTTGTTGCAAACGGAGTTGGGGATGAACCTGTATATCCAGTGGCTACTTTAGATCCAGCTCCAAATCCAGCGTTGAAACCACTAGCACCGATACTTTGAGAACCAGCGGCACCTTGGGCACCAAATGCTGCACCTTGGTATCCAGCTTGTCCGGCCTTAAATCCACCGTTTAGGAATGGGTTTTTGGATATATCAACTCCACCGTTATTTGTGGAGCTGAATGATGATGATTCGAAGGAAGAAGATTGGAAATTAGAGGGCTTAATTCCTGCACCCAATCCACCCTGTCCAGAACCAGCGACACCGTTAAGGAAAGGATTTGCTGCTAAATTCAATGCACCAGCTCCGAAGTCGGCTGCATTTGCTCCACTTGTAAAACTAGAACTTGAAGTTTCGCTGAATTTCTCAAAATTTCCACTCGCCCCAGCAGCGCCTTTGAAAGGAGAGTTAGCGTTCATCCACCAGAAAGGTGGATTTCCACCGTTGGCTAGTCCAGCATTTAAAATGTTTGCTAAGGCTTCTGCAGAATGAAAACTAAATTCATTGTTTATATCTGCAGCCGCTGCGGCGTTAAAGGCGTCGATATTTCCATACCTTTGTATAATGTTACCATCTTTCACTTTAAGCCCTGCACAGCCTTTATCCGTGGAGCATTCTTGGAAGGACTGTGTCGTGTGAACTTCGGCCCCTGGAAGCGCTTGAATCGCTGCGAGGACTTCTTTGGGTGATTTAACTTTAAGATTTAGCGTTTTACATGTTGTGCAGCGTTCTACCCTCGCTTGTGCATCGGTCTCTTCGGCCTCTACAACTGGTTCTTTGTATTGTGGGAGTTCTTTGACGTCTTCGATGTTGTCTGGGAGCGCGTGAATGGCCAGTAGTAGGCTTATTGCCACCACTGTATGAAGTAGTGGCTTCATTATTGTATCTGAAACAATAGAAAAATATAATCATTTAACTGATTTCAGTTTGTATGCGCTAGGACAGTTTGCTGTTTAAATAAGTTACTTATATTAGAGCCCCTTTAATAAGGTTATATTAGTCTCCAAAATCCCATCTATCTATACATCGAAAATTATCTTTCTTGGTATCGAACTGAGGTACTATTGCATTTATAACATCTTCTAATATATGTTAATCTCGTGTCTGTGTTTGTTACCGAAACTGTAAAGAGCATTCACCGATTATTAGGATGTTTTTATGTATTTTTGGCAAGTTTAAGAATAAGATATCGTCGTTTACTTTACATACTTTACTGTCTACTTTTGAATGTACCCTCACTTGCTTTACTGTGTCTTCTCACACATTAAAATAATCGAGCCCATCAATATTTTTTTCTTGCTGTATAATTATAGATTGAACTTCTGTTTTTTCTGCTTATATTGACATGATGACGTCCTCAAGAAAATGTTTAACAGCCAGACAAGCAGACTGTCCAAATATAAAACGATTACGTAATATTGAACTTTATTAACGAAGAGTCAAAGATCAAAATCTATAAATTGTCTAGATTACGCACGAAAATGTCGTATACATACATTACGTTTAAACAAACGTTTTCAATAATAAGAAAAATGCAATTAACAACCTTATGCATTAAATAATAGAGTAGATAATATATTTCAAGTGATAAAACAGTATGTGGTCAATTAATATTAAAATATACGTCCTTGAACTATAGAACGCTATTTAATGTTTAGATTTTTTTCAATAACCTCAACAATGTGAAGTGAAAAAACTTCAAACGTACGAAACGTGTATTTTTTTTTTCCTCAATAAAATGTAGTTTTCTATAACCTTTAACATCCTACTAATATAACAAATGAGAAAGTTTGTATGTCTGTTATATATATAGTCGTTTTATTATACCCCTAAATCTTAAAATTTACCCAATTAATATTAATAAGTGCAACGGTTATAAGCACTTAGCTCAGAGTACAATCTTATCAAGATATTAACAGTCTTTTGAATTCTAATAAATTTTAAATAAATAATTCGTAAGTCAGAAAAAAAATATAATTCTAATTGCAATTAGCAACTCAAACTAATACACAACACACGTAGACACGCACACAGAAAGAGAGAGAGAGAGAAAGGGGGAGGGCGAGAGATAAGTCCTTGTTATTAAAAAAAAACAAATAATTGAAACTTAGTGACAAAGTAAGAAATAGTGTGATAAGAGAACGCTGTGGTATAAAAGAAGATGTAGTGACTCAAATTGAGAAAGGTATGCTTAGATGGTTTGGGCATGTAGAGGGAATGAATGAAAGGAGACTGACAAAAAGGATTTATGAGTCAAGAGTGAATGCGAAAGTTAGAAGGGGAAGACCAAGACGAACGTTCCTGGACCAAATCCAGGACATTTTAAATAACAGCCACGTCAAGAGTACTCTAAACCGACGAACTTGTATGAAAGGTTTAATGAGAATGAAAGAAGCGAAGGAGATATGCAAGAATCGTGGCAAGTGGAAGGATGTTGTCTCCGCCTACCCCGAAGGGAATGAGGCGTGATGCTATGTATGTATGTAAATATATCATTGATTATCTTTATTTGTGTTCATATTCATGTTCACATTCATGTTAGATTTTACTACAAGCGTGCAATCGAAACTGTGCTCGTATTATACTATGATATGAAAAGCTACATGGAAAGCTCAGAAGCTTATTTCTTCCTGAAAGTGGTAATACCTTCACATTACTATTTTTATCGGCACAAAATACAATTAGAATTAAAAGTGCGTGCGTACAAAGTACAGAAGTGAAATTTCGTAAAAAATATACGACTTTATATTTCCAAGTTTTAGAGAGACGTGAAAGGGAAGATATGTTTGGAATTTAACAAATTTAATTGTCATTAAAATATTGAAAGTTTCGAAAATTAATACAAATAATTTATTGAAATCTCAAATGAAAATGCTACGTGTTTTTTGTCAATATTACAAATTATTAATTAATTTGTTTTTTGTATTTATAGAAAAGAGAATTTATGAAATACTTTTACTGTATATTTTATGAACAATTCGAATTCAATTGCCACATGATATTTGTAAATGTTAAAACTACTTTTAAATAAATTAGCCTAAAGAAGTTTCACTTTAAAAAAACAGACATTTTTATTTTATTAAGTTAAAAACGAGCTTTATACGCGACTGAAGTAAAACATAAGTCTCTCTCTATCTTCACTGAATTATATCTCCCTCTCAACTTCCGTTCGCCTAACCAGATCACACTTTTTGTAGCGCTCTCGTCACTCATTAACCAGTTTACTCCCCAAATGAAGCAATGAAACCTGCGTAATCAACTTTTACTACAATAATTATGAACAATAATTTCGCAATATTTCTTGTTTGTGTGTCTACTGATGTAAGTGATGATACAGTCTAAGATGAAAGTGTGTTAATATGCTATTGTTAGATATGTTTAGATTACTATTATATTACTATACTTTATGAGGTCTTTGTAATTATATTAACAAACGTTTATATGTCTGTGGTTTATGGCTATTCGGCAAAACGTCTCAAGTTTAATTACTACTTCAGTTTGAAGTTGTTGTTTCAACGTCGACAGTGATTGGTAGAGTTATTTTTCGAATGGGATGGTTTTACATAGGTTGTGATATAAAAGAAGACGTAGTGACTAAAATTAAGAAAGGTATGCTTAGGTGGCTTGGGCATGTAGAGAGAATGAAAGGAGACTGACAAAAAGGATTTATGAGTCAAGAGTGAATGGGGAAGTTGCAAGGGGAAGGCCAAGGCGAACGTTCCTGGACCAAATCCAAAACATGTTAAATAATGGCCAGGTCAAGAGTTCTCTTAACCGACGAACTTGTATGAAAGGTTTCATGAGAATGAAAGAAGCGAAGGAGATATGCAAGGATCGTGGAAAGTGGAAGGATGTTGTCTCTGCCTACCCCGAAGAGAATGAGGCCTGATGCTATGTATGTGTGTATGTAAGTTTTACAAAGAAGGATAGTCGGTGGTAGCGCACGAGAGTGAGATTCATTGTATTTGTAACACGATAATAGTAAAGTGTGATATAATTATGAAGAATTGCAAAATATTATTACTATTGTTGCTAAATTAATCGTATCCCCAATAGTATTAGGTTTCGAAACAGCGTGTTCGTTTCTAGTAAGTTGATAAATAGTAAGATTAGTGGAGTTATTTTTCGAGTGGGGTGTTTTAAAACGGGGGATAATCGGTGGTAGCACATGAGTGGCACGAGGAGTGTACATATGGTGTGAGATATAATTTTGAAGAACCGAGTTAATTATTTCTTACTTTGCCAAATTAACCGAGCCTCCAAGTACGAGGTAGTTACCTTTTATGGTTTCTATATAACATCGTGTTTGTAGGTAGATGTTGCCACGGCCGAAGCCTTCCACTCGTCTAGACGAATTAGAAAATGCTATTTCCTAAATTCGCCTTGCTGGGAAATCGAACCCAGGACCTTTACCAAAACGTATGTATACAACGTGAATGTAAGTTCTTTTAATCAGAATCTATTAAGAAATTAGCAAAGTATGAGTCACTTTGTTGCTTTGCAATATTGCGTGGGACGTCAAGGTTTTACTATACATTAATAATATTCGACAGAGATTAGAATCTATATGCCCAAAAAGCTATAAGCCAAAGTTTCATCTTTATCTTTACGTAGTATAATCTCACCTGCTGTTTGTTCGCTTAGATCTTTTAAACTGTTTCATGGATTTTAATACAGTTTTCAGCAATAGATAGAGCGATTCAAGGGGAAGATTTATATGCATAATACATACATTTTATACTTTTGAAAAGATGAGTAACTCTAAGATTTCTAATATAATATTGTATTTTGTGTGCTTAAAACAAAAATGGTGCCTAAACCTTACGAGAATATTCAAAAAAAGACGATAAAAAACTCCACAATAGTATATATTTATGTCTAAATGATAACCCATAGTAACCATTTTTATCTATTATATATTACGAAATACATGTGTTATTTACCAAGCTATTTTATAAAATACAATATTATTCCTTATACAAATAAATACATAACATAGTATGTTTCATGCAGATGAAAACTGCCTTCAACAACATTTGATTAAAATGGATATCTTAGAAGATATCAGAGATTTAATAAGCGGAGGCAGACGAAGCAGCTTTAAGCTTTTTAATATCATATCTTGCTGACGCTTTCCAAGTGAAAACCGTTTGACTGTTTTTTCGTCCGCAAATAAGTCAAAAATTACTGAACGAATTTTCATGCAGTTTGCTCTAATAGATAGAGAGATTCCTGAAGAAGGTATTTTTGTACAAATTGTTAGGGTTTCGTTTAAATGAGTGGAAATATAAAGACAATTGTAAGTGGCGTAAAAAATAAAGCCATCTGAGAGCTTTCATCGAAAACACTGACTAATCTCTAAGAGATATAACAAAACAATGTATGGTGGGATGATTCCTCTTTTATACATCTACAAAAAGTCTTAAATGGCATAGACCTATCTCTTAAGGATAACTCATTATATCTATTATATATTCTTAAAATAGTTACGTTTTACGCGGTTATTGGAAAGTTACAATATCAATCCATATTAACTTAAATATTACCGTGTTTCCATGCAAAGTTGGAGAAGTCACTAATGTGTTATAAAAAACATTTTTTTCGTCGTTTCTGTGTACATTTTTTTATGTTTTACACGCATTATTTATTAGGAGATATAACAGTCTAAGGTCGAAAGATTATTAGAAAAATAAATACACACACCGGCCTCGGCAAAGGATTCTCCGTGTAAAACACTTCGACAAATATATGAGTAATTAATTGTGGAATTTAGCGGAAATCCTTAAATTGGTAAATATGATGAGCGGTAAACGTGATAGGAAATATGCTCTTTGCGGTTTTCACAAGGCATCATACAAATTTATACAAACATTATGAAAATGAACAGTTTGTTTGTTTCTCAGAGCGTTTCTCAGGAACTACTGGTTTGAATTAAAAAAATCTTTTAGTATTGGATAGTCTATTTATCAAGGAAAAATATCATATAAATAACATCACGTTACGATCAATAGGAGGGTAATATCAATAAAACAATATTGCGAAAACGGGGAAATTATGTGCTCATATTATAAAATCGAAGAGCTTATATGTTTGAACGCGCTTGTCTTCGAAACTAGTTATTCAAATTATTTTTTTTTTCATTAATTGATCTTCTTCTTCTTCTTCTCGTTCCTCTCCAATTACTGGAGGTTGGACATCAGCTGCGAGAAAGTGTCTTGATCTCGGGCGAGGTGAAACAGATTGGCAACGCTCGTAACACCGGTCCGGCGGCCAACACCGCTTTTTCCGGCAATCTTGCCCATCATAATCAGTTGCAGGAGGTCATATCTTTGGTGTCTGAGTACATGGCCAAGGTAGGCAACTTTCCTGATTTTGATGGTCTGCAATAGCCTGCGGTTTTGACCAACTCGTTTTAAAACTTCTGCGTTGCTGACTTTTTGGGTGACTCGAAAGCCTCTCTGCGTTTTTGAGTGTCTTCCTTAATAGTCCAGGCTTCACATCCGTATAGGGCTATGGGCCAAATGTAGCACTGAAGTAGACGAGTGCGTAGGGGTATACTGATATTACGACTGGATAGTATTTTTCTCATTTTATTAAAGGAACTGCGTGAGATTTCAATTCGCGTCTTTATTTCCGTTTCACTATCCCAGTCTTCAGTTAACCACGTTCCTAAATATTTATATTTACGCACTACCTCTAACTTTTTACCGGACACGCTAATGTTTGGACTCAAATAGCTTCGCTTCGAAACCACCATAACTTTTGTTTTATGCACGTTCATTTTGAGTCCTGCCTTGAGACTACACTCATTCAATCGCTCTACTAATTTCTGAAGGTCCGATTCCGTAGATGCCATAAGAACAGTGTCATCTGCATAACGGAGGTTATTAACTATACGGCCATTGACNTCAATATTTGCCCGAAGTTGGGAAGTTGGCGGTGTGATCCACCCCCGTGCTTCGGAGAGCACGTTAAGCCGTCGGTCCTGCGCCTGATCTCTCTCCGGTTGTGTCGGATTACCGTCACATCGGACTATGAGAGTGAAGGAATAGAGAGTGCACTTGTGTACTAAGCCTGCCAATCCGCAGTGGAGCAGCGTGGTGGGTCTATGCTCTAAAAATCCTCGCTCCCCGGAGTGAGGAAGCCTGTGCCCAGCAGTGGGACGTTAATGGGCTGCTACTTACTTACTTATGATATATATATAACATCAAGTTATTACTTACAGGAATGGAGTTACAAAGAAAAATGTTGAAATAAAGGGATACTTTGTTTGAATGCGTTTATATCAGAAAATATTAATGCAAATTAAAAAAATATTTATTTATTGTATAAATCATGTATCGAGGAAGGCTTTAGGTTATAAAGCATCACGTTACAACCAAAAGAAACTGAGTGTAAAAGAAAAATGTTACAAAAACAATTGAAATTTATCCTATATGAAAGCTTCCGTTGCTTGTGTTGCGTAAATAGTTAATGTTACACAACTATCATGTATTAGAGAATTGTTCCTCTATAAATTTTTTAACTAAAAGTCCTTGAAGGGTTTTGGCTATCTTTTACGGCTGACTCATTATAATCCTTTTCATGGTATTCAAATTAGTTCTCTTTCTTAAGTGAGAGATACAAAGTTGCACGTGTCAACTAGTAGATAATAAAAGTACAAATTGAAGCTTGTCGTAAATGAAACCAGGTCATTTTAAATAACCTAGCAACAAGTACAGCTTATTGTGATTTGAGCTCGCAAATAACTTGGGTTTAAACCCGTGGGCGTGGGGACATTGGAAATGGTGATGTAAGAAGCTAAGCATTGGCGTAGGCGCCAGTTGCTACTTCACTTCGACTTGTTTTAATCGTTTAAAACTATAAATGGCTAACGAAATTGTTATCAGGGATTAGGTGGGAGATTCTTTTTGAAGTATTTCTTGTTTAGGATTAATATCCATGTGAATTTTGTGGATAATGAGACCGAAATGTCATTGTGAGAACTCGCTTTAGTTTCGTAGTTGGAGAGCCCGAACCCATTCAAGCAATTCAAACAAAAAAAAAATTATTTTAAAAGAGACTTTAAGATGTAAACTATCATTTACCAGATGAAATTACAGTAGAGCTCTAACCTGTTAGCAATCGAAATAAATATATTAGGATATTGTACTAATTTTATAAAGCTGAAGAGTTTGTTTCAACGCGCTAATCTCAGGAATTCCTCCTTGCTTCGTTTCCTCAATTCTGAGGGTCGTGACAACCACCTCTGATGAACGCCATTTGCCTCTGCTTTTCGCGCAGCGTAAGGCATCGTAGACGGAAGTCTGTAATGTGGTGCGGATCTGATCGGACCAACGCATTGGGCTCCGACCTCTTGCTCTTTTGCCATTAACTTTTCCAGTTATCACGAGCTTTTCGAGGTTATCACCCTGTTTCCTGGCAATGTGCCCAAAGTACTCAAGTATTTTTTGAGGCAGATGGTGGAAAGCCTAGTTGTAACATTGAGTTTCGTAAGAATGTGCTGTCCACGGTATACGAAGCATTTTCCTCCAGCACCACATTTCAAAAGCATCGATGCGATTACGGTCTGATGATCTCAAGGTCCACGTCTCAGCACCATAGAGAAATATCGAAAAGACTAGGCTTCGTAGTAGTCTAATTTTAGTTTTAAGAGATATTCGCCTGTCCTTCCAAGCTCTATGGAGCTGAGACATGGGGTTCTTTACCATTCCAATATGACTCTTTAATTCGATTTCACATGAGCCATTATTGCTGATATTGGAGCCGAGGTAGATGTCATTTTCGACGGTCTGAAGACTGAGTATTCCAGTCCGCTCCAAAGAGCTCATGTCCGATTTAGAAAATACTTTCAGTGTTAGATAGTCCGTTTATCAAGAAAGGTTACAAGCTATTTAACACTACGACCAATAGGATCGTAGCACGACAGAAAGATGTTCCAGAAATGAGAAAAATTTATTCCTTTTGAGAGGTTCCGTGACGTGGGCTGCGTAGATGGTTAAAGTTTCGCAAAAGTCATCTAGGATGGAATTGTTCCCCGTTAAAAAATCTAAAAAAACTTTAAAGAGAGCATATGTCTATATTTTAAGTTTGGCTCACTATAACCTTTCTTATGTTAATCATATTTGTTGGTTGTCGTCTGAGTTGCATACGAAGTTTAGAGTTAAGCTTATAGAATAATTATTTTAAAACAAATATAGAAAAACGTTTCAGCAGGACAGGCCTTAAGAATTCATCCAATTTGATGTCTTGGCATCAATCAAGTACTCGAAAATCTAACAAAATGCTTTTGTTCATTATGCTTAGAGAAAAATCGAGAGTAAGCTTTCGTGTCTTGTGGGACTAATCTAACCTTCAGTCAATTTGAAACAAGGAGTGATCTGCTTGTAACAAAGACCACTAGGAATCCACGTAAAAGTTTAGTGTAAGTAAGTAAGTAGCAGCCCATTAACGTCCCATTGCTGGGCACAGGCCTCCTCACTCCGAGGAGCGAGGGTTTTTAGAGCATAGCCCCACCACGCTGCTCCACTGCGGATTGGCAGGCATGATACACAAGTGACCGGAGAGAGATCAGGCGCAGGACCGACACGGCTTAACGTG
The DNA here is from genome assembly GCA_015832385.1 of Elymnias hypermnestra. Classification (NCBI taxonomy): domain Eukaryota; kingdom Metazoa; phylum Arthropoda; class Insecta; order Lepidoptera; family Nymphalidae; genus Elymnias; species Elymnias hypermnestra. The sequence continues at coordinate 1,364,456 of JACTOM010000869.1, read as the reverse complement.
CTCTCCGAGGCACAGGGGTGGATCACACCGCCAGCTTCCCAACTTCGGGCAAATATTGAGAAAATCTTAATAGAAAACTTAATATCGAGTTTAGTGTGCTTTGTATAAATACAAGTGACATTTTAACCTCATCTTGACCTACTGAATATGTAATTTATGGATCGACAGTGTTTGTCCGGTACACTTTAACGTTTAGTGAAACACGACAGACAGAATTATTTTGTAACTATCATAATATGTCTTGAACGACCTTGACATGGTATGTTATTTGTTTTATAAAATGATCGAAATTTTTTCGTTGAACAACAGAATCTATAGAAAAAATCCTTCTATAATTAACAGTTTACTCACGAAAGTTAAATTCGTGGTCAAAGACATGATAAAAAAGGTGGTTTTATTCATATTTTAACTTTTATAACATGCATTTTTTTACTTATATTTTGACTTTTATAACATGCTTTTTAGATTTATTTTGACTTTTATAACATGCTTTTTGTTTAGTTATATTTTCATTTTTAAAAAACATTTTATTTAATATATTTTTTTAACTATTATAAGATGCTTTATTTTAATTATATTTTAACATTTATAAGTAAAAATATGTTACAGTTAACACAAGATTGTTTTATATGTTTATCCAGCGTTATCTCGGAATAGGGTTTTTCTATATTGTATTTGGAAATTGATAAATTTTCGTTTAAATTACAAACTTAATAACCGGTTTTATTCACCTTATTTGAACTGACAAATTATGTATGTTGTTATGGTTATCTTAATTGTTATTAGCTAATAATTTATGTGAAATAACACTCACTAACTGACTCATCAGGATGTGTCTAAAACTAAGCACATTTAAATTCAGATAAATGATATTTGGCGACGTAAAAAAAGAAACGCAATTCCTTTTATGGCCACTACATCGATATTAAAGTATGTATACGTGACGCGGCAAATGTTTTAGTTTATTTTTTTATAATATAGTTGGATCACTTCAAAATTACAGACTAAACACTGATATTATATAACGCTGCCTGGATGTAATTACCATAGAAAGGTCGTACTGAGTCAAAAAGATTTCCTTAACAATTTCCTTATTCTTGTAACATTTTTCTTTGGTGCTCTACTCATATTATACGGTCGTGACGTCATATTATATAGTATGTAGCCTTCCTTGATAAATGGACTATCTGGTCGTAAAAGATTTATTGAAATCCACCTGTAGTTTCGGAGATAAGCGCGTTTAAACAAACGTACTTTTTAGTTTTATAATTTTTGTACATAGTATACCCGTTTTGCCCACACTTTTTATTGGTACTACTTTCCTTTTTTTTTGTCGCTGGGAAATGCATTTGCGCACCCAGAATAATTGGGTCGGGAGTGTGGGACTCCGCGAGGGTACAAACTCGCAATACCCACTAAAACCCAGCGGGACCGCCATCAACCATGAGTGTGGAGCTAGAGGTTCGTAGAGGCATTCCTCTCTGGCCCCTTGGTTGCAGCTTACAGATATTCTACAGGGGGAGGAGTTGTACGAATCTCCGCCTCCTGTTTCCTGCACCCCTTCGTCGGAGCTGGAGTGCTTCGGCGGCATTCACCCTCTCCCTTTACCGTGCCTCCTTAAGCGAGATGACAGTCTCGGCAAAGGAGACAACCGCTCTCCAGGCCTGCTCACTAGTAAGTATTGGTCCTATAATACTTGCCAGTGAGAGGTTTGTGTCGATCGGCGACTCATTATGACGTCGCTGAGACACTCTGCACAGCCCGTCTCTGGTGAAGCACCACACCCGTGACATCTGGCCGTAGACTCACAGCCAACAGTTTGGTATTTGCCGAAGCAACCATGACTGGTAAGCACCTGTACCTGTAGGAGAGCGATCCGTGCTCTCTACCCAACCATTTGTCAAGAAGAGGGCAGATCGCCCCTATTAAGGCCCCGCCCGCAGCTGGGGACCCGAAATCCTCCTTCCATCTTTGGGTCATGGCTCTGTTAGCTTAGTTAGAATCCTGACCCTCCTTATCTCGTCAGCGTCTGGTGATTCCCCCCCTCTGGTTCTCGCGGTTGCTCTGCACCGGTAAGCATCCGTGAGAACTTCCGCCCTGAGCCTTCCCAAGGGGGATCACCTGCCAGGTGTGCCGCTGCCGTCCATGACACGGTACTCCTCTCCTATTGGTCATAACGTGATGTTTTATATATCATATTCTTTCGTGATAAATGGACTATTCAATTACAAAAGAATTTTTCAATTCGAATTAGTAATTTAGGAGATACTCGCGTTCTAACCAACAGACCCTTTATTAATAAGGAAAGAAAAACTTTTATCGATTAGAGATATCTTATTAATATATTGTTACAAAAACGATTGACTTAAATTGTCCTAAAATTTCGTCCAAAGAATATTTTGTCGGTTACTAGGTGTTTGCTTACTACCGTCTATATATAGATCCGTTTCAAACAGAACGTCTGCGGAAAACGATTAATGACAATTAATAGGCGTGCAAATTAATATTTAGTTAAAAATTCGCTCTATGAATGGATGGTTTAAATTTGACTGTCAAGGATTTCCTTCGTATAATATTAATTATGTTTCCTTTTATACTCTGTCACAATAGTGTTGGCCTTCCAGCTCAATAACAGACGATACGAACTTATTAAAAACATCGTATTTTCGGTATTTCATTGACGTAAACACGTTGAGGCGACGCCGGACCTTGCGTGACGTCACGGTGGTGATGCGCTTGCATTATTTATCGATATATCAAAAATCTTTTTTGCATTATCCTATACACTGTCCTGTTTCTCACTAACCAACGTCTCTAAACCTACGACCTTAGGATTTGAATTTCTATGTACGTATGTCTTTAAAACTTGTTGTTAACTTTAATAATTTATTCAAGGGTAACTGTATATATTTCTACTGAAGACGTTCTAGAGATGTCACTTAAATCTTTTATAGTCTAGTCAAATTCGCTCAAAAAAAGGTTTGATATTGAATTAATTTTTTTGCACCAATTTTCCTTTGGGTTTCATCGGGGGTTGGGGTCCTCGGCACCTTTACTGTTTATTCAATAACTCGCTTATTTTCAATTTCACGGGGAAAATGATTATAACCAAAATTATTCGGAATTAAATTTCCCACAATTTTGGTCCATCACAATTTTTCCCTACTATCAATATCTTTCGAATTAGACTCATGTTTTTTGGTCAAAAAGTCGCTTCTATGGTCCCTATTTATTTTACGATTAAAACTCCGAAAGTGGGGTGAAACTTTAAACTGTGATTGCGAACGCCGACATTTAAGCTGTCGATCCCCCCCCCCCCCCAAAATGGTTCCCGAAGAAAAATTGGTGCTGATTAATGCAACGTGAAATCCTAATTCGCCTGTAAGTAAGTAGCAGCCCATTAACGTCCCAGTGCTAGGCACATATCTTGCTCATTGGAGAGAGGGCTTTTAGAGCATAGACCCACTACGCTGCTCCACTGGCAAGCGTAGTACACAAGTACACAAGTGCACTCTCTATTGCTTCACACTGATAGACCCATGAGACAGCAATTCGACACGATCGAAGAGTGATCAGGCGCAGTACCGACAGCTTAACGTGCTCACCGAGACATAGGGGTAGAGTACACCGACAACCGTGTTGTTTACACAGGGAAAATATTGAGAAAATACATAGCATCACGCCTCATTCCCTTCGGGGTAGGCAGAGACAAAACATCCTTCCACTTGCCACGATCCTTGCATTTCTCCTTCGCCTCTTTCATTCTCATTAAACCTTTCATACAAGTTCGTCGGTTTAGAGTACTCTTGATCTGGCCCTTATTTAAAATGTCCTGGATTTGGTCCAGGAACGTTCGCCTCGGTCTTCCCCTTCCAACTTTCGCATTCAGTCTTGACTCATAAATCCTGTTTGTCAGTCTCCTTTCATTCATTCTCTCTACATGCCCAAACCATCTAAGCATACCTTTCTCAATTTTAGTCACTATGTCTTCTTTTATACCACAACGTTCTCTTATCACACTATTTCTTACTCTGTCACTCAGTTTTAATCCACTCATGCTTCTCAACGCTCTCATCTCTACCGCATTTATTTTACTTTTGTGATTCTTCTGCCATACCCAACTTTCACTACCATACATAAGTGTTGGCACCAACACTCCAGCATGCACTGCCAGTCTAGCCCTTTGAGACACCATCTGGCTATTCATAAAAGCATGCAGAGCACCATTTACCATATTCCCTGCATTCACTCTCCTTTCAATATCACTTTCACATGTTCCATCTTTTGTAAATTTAGATCCCAATAATACAAATTATTTCAACTCTTCCATTTGTTCCCCATCTATCAAAATATTGCCATTCATCATAGATTCATCTCGTTCAAAAAGCATTACTTTCGTTTTGTTTACATTCACTTTCATTTCTTTCCTTTTATTGAGAAAATCTTAATGGAAAACTTAATATTTTGAATTAGCTAGACCCGGGACTCTAACTCAGAACTATACCTCTTGTCTATAGTCGAACATACTAACCACAAGACAAATGATGCTGTTCTTAAAGGCTAATTGAGAAATAACTGATGATGATATTCATGCTGTTATAAAGGATATCCCAGTAAGAGGACGAGGAAGAACCTCTGTAACTTCATATTTTTCATCATTCTTTTAATATCATCCTTGTTATCATCATTGGAAAAAACATATGGGATGTGACTTGATGCTACCATAGCACCTTCACTTTTAAAATTATCTTCAACGTTGGTTAGTACAGTGGCTAAAATATGGATCTATTATACAAGATCACATATTTCTGCCAATCGACGTGGAAAGTATGGGACTGTGGGAGTCAGAAGTAAAATTATTCTTCAAAACAAAGGATCAGCTGAGCTATCCAAAGAGATAATGTTGCCAGCATATTAGGAATTTAACAAACATAGGTGCGGCGTATAAACATAGGACCAATTATATAATGAGTCGACGTCGACTTGTGGACGTCATTACGTGAGACCTATGTCCAGCACTGGACGTCCATCGGTTGAAGCGACGACGACGACGAGGTGCGGCGTATTATTTGATTTAATTATAATTTTTCTATTCCTCTTATGTAATGTGTATTGTTTAGTGTTATTTAAATTACTCAAATAATTGACGTGCAAATATAATATTAAAATCGAGCCCAAAGATTCAGATATATACAAGCGAATATAATGTGATAGTGTTATTAAAGGTTACCATTGCGAGGGTAAAGGCATTAGGAAAGAGTGAAATTCGTCATGGTGACGATAAAATTTAGTGACGATAAATCACAGAAATAATGGCGAAGGTTGACACATATCTATTTGCCCCTCCAAATTTATCTTCTTTAAGTTAAATAGTTATTTTAAAGACTAACTAAACTGACTTTTAGTTTGCGCTGTCTGTTTGCCTATATCTTTAAATTTACTAATCGGATTTAAATTTAGTTTTTATCAAAGAGTTTTATCAAAGAGTGATTCAAGACGAAGGTTTATATGTATAATACATATATATTATAATATAGAAAAGCCGAAAAATTTCAAAGAAGTCTAATGTGTTGTCGTAAGGAACGTATTTTGTAAGCTTAAATCGCAAACGCTGGCTAAACCTTACGAGATAGATCAAATTAATGTTCTACGGAATTGTATATCTTAAAAAGATATATATAAAAATCTGCAACATTATATATTTATCTGTAAAGTATAACTCACAGTGATAATTTTTATCTTTTACTTATTACAAAAAGTGTGTTATTTCCCAAGCGATTTTATACAGTGCAGTATGATTCCTGTTCCAAATAAATGCATTATAAATGTTGTATATTTAATGTAGATCAGAACTGCATTTCATTGAAACGGATATCTTAGAAGATATCAGAGTTTTAAGATATCGGAGTCCTAGCGGCAGGCGAGCCACACTTTTGCAACGCAACATAACGTTAACGTAGATGCAGTTGCGCGGATAATCTTGTATGTTTTTATAATAAACAAACATAATTAGGCGAATAATTTAATTTAACTTTAAATCCTTATCCGTGATCGTACGGTTATTACAACAAACAATACAAATTAATATATAGCGTGAAAAACCACGTCCATGTAAAGAATTAATTGTTAACAAATAAAACCGTATCTATTTAACGTGTTTTAACACAAAAAAATGACAACTTGTCATTTTTTTTCCCTTTTTTGTTACGTACACGAAACGTTTCCGTGAGTTTGAATAGAAAAAATTCTTTTATATGCAGTTCTTATAGTTTTTCCCCGCGGCGTTGCACGTTTTTGCTAACTACCCACGAACGAAGCCTTTCAGACCTTTTTCCACATATATGAAATGCTATCTGTCAAGGCGAACGTTCCTGGATCAAATCCAGGACATTTTAATTAAGGGCCAGGTCAAGAGTACTCTAAACCGACGAACTTGTGTGAAAGGTTTAATGAGAATGAAAGAAGCGAAGGAGATATGCAAGGATCGTGGCAAGTGGAAGGACGTGGTCTCTGCCTACCCCGAAGGGAATGAGGCGTGATGCTTTGTATGTATGTATCTGTCAGCTTGGGTTGTTCTCGATATTGTGGGAATATGGAAAAATCCGTACCTTGTCCACGTCAATTGTTAATTTAAAAGATCTCGTGATAAGTGAGCGAGTTTAGTGGTCTAAATCAGTCTAGGTATTATTTCTAATTTGAAAATGATAGCTTGAAACTGAAACATTCTTGTTTTAAATAATATACAAACGGATTAAAAAAATACTTCTTAATTTAGGCTTTTTTAGTCGAACTTCGTAAATCTAATGTCACAAATCATACATCGTAAATATTACTTCGAAAATATGACTTAATCTATAATTGTAAATCTAACATCGTAAATGAAACTTCGTAAATTTAGCATCGTAAACCAAACGTTATAAAGCCAACTTCGTAAATCTAACATCGTAAATATAACTTCGAAAATATGACTTGGTAAATCTATTATTGCAATTCTAACATCGTAAATCTAACTTCGTAAATGAAACTTCGTAAATTTAACATCGTAAATCTAACGTCACAAATCTTACATCGTAAATATAACTTCGAAAATTTAACATGGTAAATATAACTTCGTAAGTTTAACATCGTAAATCAAGCGTTATAAAGCCAATTTCATAAATCCACTATCGTAAATCTAACATCATTATCCTAACATCGAAAATATAACTTTGTAAATCTAACATTGTAATTCTAACTTCGTAAAACTAATGTCCTAAATCAAACTTCTCAAACCTAAATTTCTAGATCTAAATCAAGAGTTTTACGAGTTTAACGCTTAACTAGCGACGAGACTAGACGAGGCCATCATTTTTTTAAATTCAATAACTTTATACATATTTTTGAATATAATTTAATATTATTAAGACGGTGAAAAATTATGAAAATTATCAATTTTAAATATAAAATACAAGGAGAAACCTTGACGGAGACAATATTATTAATAAAGTCTTGACCTAATTATGTACGATGTCTTTTATTATATCGAGGGTATTCATAAAAATATGTTGAGTTCAATTTAAGAACAATTACTTTTTTAAAAGGGTTCTTTAAGTAAGGTCATATGACTAGCTTCCATTGGGTCAAGAGATAAACGGGTACTGAGATTTTTTTTTATTGCTGATAACTTAGTAATCTGCTTAAAAGCAGTGCGTTAATATCCCACTGCTGGGCAAAGGCGTCCTCACTCGTAGCATAAAGGGTTTTTAGACGACGTATATACATTAAAAAACTTGTTGTCAATAAAAATTTTGACACATTTAGGAAAAATAGTGAATGCACATCATATTATAAAAATAAAATTGCTGTAAATTCTAGTAGGCTAATGTAATGATGATGATGACATAAAAAAACGTAAACCCGACTGAGTTTGTTGTGGGCTCTTCTCATATCAGGGCGCGAAGGAACATACATTTAAATAATATATAGAAAAACGACATTTGGTGATTCAAAAGTGCTGTAATAGGCCCACTTGAATAAAGATATTTTGACTTTGACTTTGAATGAGGCAGTAAAAGGTTTAAGGCTTGACTATAATCTCAAATGATTAAGTCCTCTAACGAGCTCAAATTAGCCGCATGCATGACGACCATTGTGTGGTAAGGGCTTTTTACGGACATTTTCAAAGGGGACCCTATTTGAGTACCCTAGGTTGATCCTAGAGGACAAGATGTCTGGGAAAAAGAGCACCTGGAATACCGAGAAATGGATGGACGACATACGGAAGTGGACCGGTCATATCTCTGTACAATTAAAAAGGATTGCTCAAGGTAGAAGAAATATTCCACCAACTGACCGTCAAACTTCATTTTGTAGAAGGCACTCGATGATGATGAAGATGATGATGTAATAGTTAATTGAGCTCCAATGATTTCTACACAGCATCATACGATTGCATTTATTTTTGGTCGTCGTCTTTGCAGGAAGGCTAATATCTTTTATTTTTCTTGCTGATAGGTAAGCGCTTGATTGTAATCTTACCTGGTAAATAATGATACAGTTAGACTGTATCCCAGACCTGGTATTAGGCAGTTTACTTATATTTTTCTACACAGCATCGTATAGGAGCTCTATTGAAGTATGGTAACTTCTATTATGATTGTTGACTGTAATATCACCTGTTGGTAAATGATGACACAGTATAAGATGGTATCCTGGTAATAAGCAAGTTACCTGTTATGATTTCTATATAGCATTGTATTCTATTTAATTGCTGGTAGGATGGTAACTGCTGAAAAGCGACCCTGCATCCTAGAACTCTGTCAGGAAAGCAAGTACTCACAGCATTAAGTTACGGGGCCGTCGTAATGTAAGAAATTCGCTCCAAGGCCACTGCGTAAAGTAGGCGCCTAAGTTCATAGTTCATGTACCACGAAATGTGTCACACGTTATATAATATATCAAAAAAATGCCAGCGAAATTGTAATCCTATCACGCAACGCTATTTACGTTTTGACACTCATATTGATTTATTGTTTTGAAAGTGATAATTTGTCATTTTATTATACTGACACTGTTACTTGTGCCAATATTACGTGAGCCCGTCCTCGAGGCATCCCAACTATGAACTCTTATGTATAATTTGCTTATAACACTTTCACTTCTAAACCACTGAATCGATGACCATGAAATTTGGAGTAGAAGTAGACCAAAGCCTGGAGATTATAGGCTACACCTTTCAGGTTTTGTGAAGGGAAGGGATAATTGTTAACAAAACTTAATTTAACTAAAACAAAATATATCCAATTTATAAAAAAAAATGGCATGAAACAAAGCCTTAATATTAGATATAAAAATAAATCCGTCAAAGAAACAAGTGATAGTTGGGTATGGCAGAAGAATCACAAAAGTAAAATAAATGCGGTAGAGATGAGAGCGTTGAGAAGCATGAGTGGATTAAAACTGAGTGACAGAGTAAGAAATAGTGTGATAAGAGAACGTTGTGGTATAAAAGAAGACGTAGTGACTAAAATTGA
>JACTOM010000869.1:1314103-1353135 GCA_015832385.1 Elymnias hypermnestra | reverse complement strand
ACAAAAGTAAAATAAATGCGGTAGAGATGAGAGCGTTGAGAAGCATGAGTGGATTAAAACTGAGTGACAGAGTGAGAAATAGTGTGATAAGAGAACGTTGTGGTATAAAAGAAGACGTAGTGACTAAAATTGAAAAAGGTATGCTTAGATGGTTTGGGCATGTAGAGAGAATGAATGAAAGGAGACTGACAAAAAGGATTTATGAGTCAAGAGTGAATGCGAAAGTTGGAAGGGGAAGACCGAGGCGAACGTTCCTGGACCAAATCCAGGACATTTTAAACGGCCAGGTCAAGAGTACTCTAAACCGACGAACTTGCATGAAAAGTTTAATGATAATGAAAGAAGCGAAGGAGATATGCAAGGATCGTGGCAAGTGGAAGGATGTTGTCTCTGCCTACCCCTATAGGAATGAGGCGTGATGCTATGTATGTATGTACGTTGATGATAGTTATCAAGTTTTAAATAACCTGAAAAGTTTACAGAAGTATTTTAATGGATCATTACTGGATTGAAAGTTCGTACTTTCGTCCTCATTTTGAATGACAAAAATGACACATTGCCTCCTGATAAAATAAATGCGTAATTAAGTGGTCGTGCTTCAAATTTTCGGCGCATGTATAAATAGGCATTGCTTTTTATTGTGAAAGTATTCATGAGACAGTTTAGTAAAAACAAGGGTCTAGCAAAGCGAGTACTCGCACTACTGCGCCAGCGAGGCCTTTGACCTTGTCCAATTACACTAATACTTTACAAACATGAAGACATATGTGTAATTATGAAAGGTATGATAGCTATCACGAGTTCGACCCCGGGTCGAGACATTTCGACCCAATATGTTAGTGACGAAATGTCACGGCATGTGGTCCAGTTGAATGTGGGTCGACTAACGAAATGGATTAGAATTAATTAACTTATTAGCATTTGCTGTGATACTGAGGTAACATATATGAGAGGAATTCACAATAGTGACAGTTTTAGCGGTTTACAGTGGATATATATATATATATATATATATATATATATATGAAAACTTTGTTGTACGTACATAAATTTGATAGGTGCGAGTATTCGCTTTTGTAGCAGAAGCCTTCACAATCTCGACCAGCAAAGACGTACCGCTATAGGAAGAGGTTGTATAGAAACCATAACAGATGAATTGCCGTCCCATTATAAAATTTGGATATAGAGTTTTCTATTAAGATTTGCTCAATTTTTGCTCTTAATAATATCACCGCATTGCATCAGAGGGCTAAAGCCCCGCCAGGTGCTCAGAGCAGCGACCCGAGACTGCCTTCCGATGTAGTGACGGACCCTCCAACTGCAACTGCCTCATTGGTCTAGTGGATAGCATGTCCGCCTACAGACATGAGGTCTTGAGTTCGAGTTCCGGGTCGGGCCAATTCAAAAATCAATATTGAGATGTCTATTAAGATTTTCACAATATTTGTCCGAAGTTGGGAAGTTGGCGGTGTGATCCACCCCGTGCCTCGGAGAGCACGTTAAGCCGTCGGTCCTGTGCCTGATCTCTCTCCGGTCGTGTCGGATTCCCGTCACATTGGAGTATGAGAGTGAAGGAATAGAGACTGCACTTGTGTACTACGCCTGCCAAAATGCAGTGGAGCAGCGTGGTAGGTCTATGGTCTAAAAACCCTCTCTCCTATGAGTGAGAAGGCCCGTGCTCACCAGTGGTACGTTAATGGGCTGCTACTTACCTTTTACCAATATTTGCACGAAATTGATAAGTTGGCGATGTAATCCACCACCACGCCTCGAAGAGCACGTCAAGCCGTCGGTACAACGCCTGATCTCACTCGGATCGCGTCAGATTCCCGTTACTTCGGCCTATGAGAGTAGTACACTAGTAGAAGGAATAGTACACTTGTATACTATGCCTGTCAACCCGCAGTGCAGCAACGTGATAGGTCTATGCTCTAAACAGTCTCTCTCCTATGAGTCAGGAGGCCTATGCCCAGCACATTTGACATTATAAACTTTGAATCACAAAAGAAAAAACGAAGATGGTTTAAGACTTATAAACTCGCACATTTATTACCAGACATTCAATTCTAGTCGCGCTTCATTTGAAATTGAGCAAACTCCTTTCGTAAATACGGATTTCCCCATAATCCCACAGGATCAGGGACTAGATCATACCGTGGTGACAGCTATATTATAATGGTTCCTGTCCAAAATTCACTTGTTCTATTGAGAAAGGTTCAATGTGCCGAATTTCCCCTTAATCCCACGTCATCGGAACCTATGCCGGTAAAAGTATTAAATACGGATCTGTCCAGGATTCAAAGTCTTGACTTTTAACAAAGATTGACGTGGCTATTGATCATCATGTAAAGCTTGACAGTGAACCTTTCTCAATAGATGATAACCAAAAGACTAGTGAACTTTGGACAGGAACCACTATATTTTCTCCACGGTATGCTCTAGCTCCTGATCCCGTGATTATGAGGAAATCCGTATTTACGAAAGGAGTTGGCTAAATTTCAAATGAATCGCGAATAGAATTGAATATCTTTTGACATCATCAGAAGGACCCTTGTCACCATTAACGTGCTAAAAGTGACGCTCAGGCCGGGTGGTACTTCGGACAGCGTATAAGTATCGCTGTCCAAAGAGGTAACGCTGCCAGCCTTATGGGCACCCATCCATTTGCTTCTGATGGCGCATTTTAGTTAATTTTATTTTGTCTGTATTAATGTTAAGGTTCGATATAATGTTATCATGGTTAATTGTATATTTTAAATAAACATTGTCTATATCTATTGATAAATGTGTGAGTTTATTACTCTTAAACCATCTTCGGTTTGTCTTTCATGTTTCTAAGGCGCTATGTGGATTGTCACCAATTACAGAGTTCCCCAAATTCCTTTGTGATCAGAATACATCTATATAGTATTTGAGCAACGGGCCCATCTCACTATTGAAAAGTTGTTCGCCTTGATCGGTGATTTTTTTATCGATCTAATGCAAATCAAAGAAAATGATCTACATAACAAATCGATTTTGCGAAATGACACGATAATGTGTTGAAAATACAGATTTACATGAGTTTATGTTCAACCAAGGACGTGGATTATCATAAAATATCTATAAATGTCACAACTATGGAGAGATGCATTTATTAATGATCTATTTTGTTAGGAATGTGCGACATTATTAATATTTATTTATTATAATCGAAACATTTCTTGCTCCATATATAGGAAATGTATTCAAAACGTATTCATCGTTTGAACCAATATTTAGTTCAACAATCTAAGCCAATTCTTACATATTACAAGGTCCTTCGCTGCGTATGTCTGTCTATTTTTTACCGATAACCTCAAAAATACTCAATTGATTTTCATTATCAATCGTCAGAGTGATTCCTGACGAAGATTTATGTATACAATTTATTAGGGTTTTGTGTAAAGTTGTTTATATATAACGATAATTAAAACCGTTTGGGAGCTTTCATCGAAAACGCTGCCTCTGGTGGGATGTAGTAAGTAGCAGCCCATTAACATCCCACTGCTGGCCACAGGCCTCCTCACTCCGAGGAGCGAGGGTTTTTGGAGCATAGACCCACCACGCTGCTCCACTGCGGATTGGCAGGCATAGTACACAACGAGTGCACTCTCTATTCCTTCACTCTCATAGTCCGGTGTGACGGGAATCTGACACGACCGGAGAGAGATCAGGCGCAGGACCGACGGCTTAACGTGCTCTCCGAGGCACGGGGGTGGATCACACTACCAACTTATGAGAAAATCTTAATAGAAAACTCAATATTGGTTTTTGAATTGGCCCGACCCGGGACTCGAACCCAGGACCTCATGTCTGTAGTCGAACATGCTAACCACTACACCAATGAGTTGGTGGGATGATTCCTCTTTTATAGACCAACAAATATGTCTTACATAATTTATGTCTATCCTTTAAGGATAACTACCTATATTCAGTTTATTTTTTAAAAAATGCGGGCATTTGAAAGTTATACACTTGAATAAAATGAAAATTCATTAACTGACAATATTATTTTTTCCTTAATTATTTCATCTACTTTTACGTGTACTTTATTAATTTATTCAATATTTGTTGAATTAGCTGTATATTTTGATCTCAATTCACTAATCATTTTGCTATGTTATTAATGTCTCATTTTAGCGTTTACCATTTCGTTTTTTATTTGCATATTAATTAAATAAACGAATGGAAGCGAGGCAGTTGAAACATAGTTCCTTTTGCAGTAAATTGTAACTAAACTAGTGCATGAGATAATATAAAATGTTAGATGTATACTCTTTACTAATAAGACAATTAAAATTCATTGATATGTCAGTTCTATTTTATATTATATGACCACTAACTCTCAGGTGAGATCATTGTCACCACGTGCCTGCAATCCGTAACGAAACATAAAGGAAGCACGAAACGTCCATCGGAATTCGTCTTAAAAGGCTTTATAGGTTTCTATCGATTCAATTCTATTAATAACTTAATAAATATACATATCTAACCTTATAAGGCTCTGTCGGAGACTCGCTTTGATAATTTTCTTTCTCAAGCCTACATTCAAAGCTCTGATTGATTCAACATAAATACCAAATCATTAGAATATCCTTATGAAGAAATTCCGTAATAGAATAATCTAATTTGTAACAGAATTCAACGTAACAATGTTTTTACATCAATATAAACATCATTCATTATTTGAATCAGTTGGAAGAAGACTATTGTGTCTTAAAAATTTTAACTTTGGCGTTGCACAAGGAAGTATCTTAGATCCTCTACTATATTTGCTATATGTAATGCGACGTCTGGTTTATACCAGACGTTGCATAATAACCTCATGAGTGGACAACCAAATGAAGGATTATGCTAAATGAATTAAAATAAATGCACTCAGATTTTAAAATCAAAGCATCTAGATATATGCTAATGATTGATTAGAAAATAACATCTCTTATACCATAAGAAATAAAAATTTGCTCGTCATTAATTGTGTGCAATCATATTGTAATGTGACACTGAAAAAGATTGAGTGAGAATGCATTGCTTTAATTGAAATAATATTTTAAAAAAGAGTATCAAAGAGTAAAGAGTAAAGTAGAGATATTGTATCTGATAAGAACCCAAACAGTTAAGTTTGAGTTCTTATCAGAATACAACGCTTCGAAACCGCCGTTACTTAAAATTTGAAGTCGTTATTTAAATCAACATTCATCATACATCGGAAATAATCTATTAAAATTATTATATCTGATTCAAATCCACATATTTACACATATATTGGACATAATGGTAGAGAAATCTCACTACATTGTAATCAGTTTATAAACAGCATCACATTTGCTGATATAATAATATTACTTTTATGCTCAAATTATTCCGTGTTTGTTTGTAGCAAAATATAAAATACACATGCCCCACACCAGCGAAGGAATCCGTAACAAAGAAGCGACTCGGGTCTATTATGAATGAAACATCAATTTTATTAAAAAATCAACCAGGGATCCAACTTAGGAACGCTGGTAGAGAAGCTGGGAAGGATCCCAGAGGATGCGAGCGAAGCGAATCTGTGATCCTTAACAACGAAGCGACTTGGATACCTTTTTAAGATAGGCTAGTGACTTCTGTTAACGAAATAACCTAAGGAGTTAAGAACTCTGCGAGCGAAAATATTCGAGGCTTTTCATAGCAAAGCAACTTGAGACCTTTGATGGCGTAAATCATCTGAGAATTTTGTTAGCGTACCCCTTGGAGCTCTATATAATGAAACGAGCTCTGCTCTCTGTTAATAAAAGATATCTGTAAGCGAAGCAAGTTACAAACGTTACTAACGAAATGACGAGAGACCACTCCCAGCGAAGCGATTTTAGATTGAGCGAAGTGATTTAAGCAACCAACTTGAACGCCCCGAAGCCCACTGACTTATGCCCAGAAACCTTTGAAGCTACCAGATTCATCTGCTACGGAAGTGACTCGAGTTAGAGAAAACTATCTGGCAACCTTGCTAGTGAAGTTCTTGACAATGAAACGACTCCGAGTAAAAATATTGGATCATAAACATTTACTGTCAAAGCGAAGTGACCAGAAGACGCCGCAGTGACTACATGCTACATTACGAATCGATCAAAGCTGGACATAGTCACGGTTATAACATTGCATGCAGTCGTAAAACGGTTTATATAAACACGATTTACTTCGATGGCCAGTTTTACGACGCATTATTAATTACCCATTTATGTTCACACTAACAAGGTCAAGATAAAAAGATAACAATTGTGTCTTCGCTCATGAGAAAAATACTCGCTTCCTTCTCGGCTCTGGCTTTGATTAGGCTTTTAGATGTGTTGTTGTAACTAGTTTTTACATATGTTTATACTGGCTGTGCTCACTGATGATACCCGCGAAGTTCATGACCGCTTGGGAATATGGCACAATCCATTTTTATTCAGCGTTAAAGTAACAAAAGGAGTCACTATATTTTATAAGTCAATCGGTATTGAAGGTATGTTTGGGATTAGACATTTTTGGGACGCAAAGTGTTAATTTTATAGTAAAACGTATCAATTTGGCGTTAAAAGACAATAATTTGGTGTCATAAGGTATCAATTAAAAATAATGATTTTAGAATAACAAGTGTCAGTTTTGGGATACCGTGTAACAATTTTGGGATAACAGGTATCAATTTGGGCATAACGTGTAATAATTTTGGGGTAATAGATATCATTTTCAGGAAAATGCTATACTTTGGAAAAAGGACCAATTCTGATATTCAAGGGGGAAATTTATCATGTAAAGATAATTATTAGATTGAAGTGCTTTTAAAATAGGTTGTTTCAGAGCATTGCGAGAATGAGTTAATATCCCGTCCCGATGGAGATTAAAGGATAATAATTAGGCTATGTTATTCGCTGATACTAGAGCTTTGATGAATAGTTATTGTCCATTCAGTAGATCATGAGTTAATCCGTAAATAAATCAAGCAAACAATTTTTTTCCTTTTAAGAAGTGAATGTAAAAAAATAATTTAAACAAAATACCGTAAGATCCTGTCCACAAAATAATTACATACGTTTAAAGTGTAAACTTTTTATTTCACGTATTTCCCAGAAATGTTATTTGCATATATTTTACCGATTGTGTCCGGATGATGTCACTCGATTTCATAAGGACGGAATTTACTCTTTTATACATATAATAACATGGTAATAAAGTATGTCTGTAGATAAGTGTATATAAAATAGTTTACCAAGAACCGTTACGTTTAGACACACTATGTTACGGAAGATTGTCCTTGTCGAATATATCTTTATCTATTTTAATCATATTAAGATGAAAAGTTTGTTTATTTGATTGTTAGCCATACATTACATTACGACCAACAGGAGCGGAGCATCAAAGGAAAATGTTGCTAAAAAATATATAATTTATTCCTTTTGAGAGCTTCCGTTGCGTCCGGTGCGTTAACGGTTAAAGTTACGCAACAATTATGTATGACGGAATTATTCCCCTTTAAATACATAGCATCACGCCTCATTCCCATAGGGATAAGCAGAGACAACGTCCTTCCACTTGCTACGATCCATGCACCTTCGCTTCTTTCATTCTCATTAAACCTTTCATACAAGTTCGTCGGTTTAGAGTACTCTTGACCTGGCCGTTATTTAAATTGTCTTCCCCTTCCAACTTTTCCATTCACTCTTGACTCATAAATCCTTTTTGTCAGTCTCCTTTCATTCATTCTCTCTACGTGCCCAAACCATCTAAGCATACCTTTCTCGATTTTAGTCACTACGTCTTCTTTGATACCACAACGTTCTCTTATCACACTATTTCTCACTCTGTCACTCAGTTTTAATCCACTCATGCTTTTCAATGCTCTCATCTCTACCGCATTTATTTTACTTTTGTGATTCTTCTGCCTCGGAGAGCACGTTAAGCCGTCGGTCCTGCGCCTGATCTCTCTCCGGTTGTGTGGACTATGACAGTGAAGGAATAGAGAGTGCACTGGTGTACTATGCCTGCCAATGCGCAGTGGAGCGTGGTGGATCTATGCTCTAAAAAGAGAGGGCTCTCATGCGATTGAGGGGGCCTGTGCCCAGCAGTGGGACGTTAATGGCCTGCTTCTTACTTATACAACAATATTGGGATAACACGTAACAATTTTAACTTAAAAGGTATTAATTTTAAGATAACATGTACTAATTTTAACTATAACCAAGAAAATAAATTTCAATTTTAACATTTATCGCTTTATCCGGAGTAGATCCCACAGAAAACTCAGTCGGTTAATCCTTTTTGTCGTCATAATTTTAATATTAGCAATATGTTCACTGAAAGACGAATAAATATATTAAAAAAAGGTTTTATTTGGAAATTCACTGTAATTATTAATATTTTGTTCGTGTCTTTAGACGTTACAAACAGTCTTTAAAAACACTATAAGGCTATTTTATATTAACTATAATCGATGCTTTTCTAATGAGTAACAGGTTTTTGGCTTGTCTTGTGAATTTAACGACATGTGAGACAAGTTTTTTATCACAACAATAAGCTTCGGGCTCTGTTATTAGTTTGATATATTTATATTGGCATCCCAATTAAACTTATACCCATTATAAAGCTGAAGAGTTGGCAGAGCAAATTTTAGAGACTGCTGATTTTAATGAAATTATTATAGTATCATTGGATAGTCCCTTTTTTGAGGAAGTCTATAAGATATAATAACATCAAATTAGAACTTATAGAAGCTGAGTATTAATGAAAATTCTGGGAAGTGTAGACGGTTGAAATTACGCAACAATCATGTATTTACCTTTATTAAGGTTAACCCATTTAGATCCTTGTATCATATATCTGTAATGTAACAATTTTGAAAGCATCATCAGTTAAACTTCAAGCCCCCGCCATTGAGTAAGAAGGTTTATCTCCAGCAATGGGATGTAAAACTGTTATTTTCATTTAATCTATATTTATATGAGCTATTAACTCAGTCATGAAGAAATCTCCGAGACTTTATGTTCGATTGAGTTTAAATTTGGCATAGTTGGTCATGTCGTAACGTAGAAACTGGAAAGGAACGAGTTTTAGCATGTACCCATGGGATATATAAGCGAAGAACACGATTAACAAATTTGCTATGGTATCTGTTGCCAAGGGTTTTTTAACATTTAAAAAGTTGGACTTCTCTATAACTCTACAGGTTAAAGAACTACGTGGGTAATAAAACAGGATAAAGCTGTAATGTATATAATTAGGCCGTTCTTATCATTTATATATTTTTCATCTGTGTGGAATGTTTTTTGGATAACATAACGTACGTATAACCNGTTCTTAGCTGACCTCTACTCGGCAAAAGGAATATTCCTACCAAATTTCAAGTCTCTACGCCTTGTGGTTCCAGAGATATCGTGATGAGTCAATAGTTAACACCCCGCAGGTAGAATTCCATAAAATCCGTTCTTAGCTGACCTCTACTCGGCAAAAGGAATATTCCTACCAATTTCAAGTCTCTACGCCTTGTGGTTCCAGAGATATCGTGATGAGTCAATAGTTAATACCCCGTAACCCCTCTTGCAGGTAGAATTCCGTAAAATCCGTTCTTAGCTGACCTCTACTCGGCAAAAGGAATATTCCTACCAAATTTCAAGTCTCTACGCCTTATGGTTCCAGAGATATCGTGATGAGTCAATAGACACCTGGATATCTCTTTTATATAGATACTACCTCTTCGGTACTCAAGTGACACCTACCAGCTGCCTACTTAAATATGGCGCTCAATAATGTAATACAATACGTAATACAAACATACTATTGCCCGCCAGCCTCGTTGTCTATGTCAATGTTGGGATAACATGTGAAAATTTTGGGAAAAACGGTATCAATTTTGAGATAACATGTAACGATTTTGGGAGAATAGATATCAGTTTTTGGATAACCCTTAATAATTTTAGGATTAAAGATATCAATTTTGGGATAACATGTAACAATTTTGGTAAAAGAGACATCAATTTTGTGATAAAAGACAAATTTTGGGATAAAAGATATAAATTTGGGATTAAAAGGTATAAATTTTAGGATTACATTGTTATATGTAACAAATTTTGGGATAACATGTAACAAATTTGGGATGAGAGATATCAATTTTATGAAAAAAGATATACATTTTGGAATGAATGGTATACATTTTAGGATAACATTTAACAATTTTGGGATAATAGGTATCAATTTTTAGATAACACGTAACAATTTTGGGATAACATATAACAATTTTGGAATAAAAAATATTAATTTCGGAGATAAAGTCTATGAGTCGTGATGATTTATGAAATCTAATCATGTAGTTATCATTTACGTTGGATTAGTATCTAACTTCAATATAAAGTATTTAGGTTCAATTTCAAATCAATAGAAGAAGATTTTTTAGCCTCAAATCCTGGCATGATTGAGGGCATATTAAATTTATATATTAACTTTAAAGTGGTTGAAAATTATATTTCTTTATAAAGTTTTATGATTAAATTTCAAGGTAAGCAAGTAGCAGCCCATTAACGTCTCACTGCTGGGCACAGGCCTCACTCCTTGGAGTGAGGGTTTTTAGAGCATAGACCCACCACGCTGCTCCACTGCGGATTGGCAGGCATAGTACACAAGTGCAATCTCTATTCCTTCACTGTCGTAGTCCGAAGTGACGGGAATCCGACACGACCGGAGAGAGATCAGGCGCAGGACCGACGGCTTAGCGTGCTCTCCGAGGCAACTTTGGGCAAATATTGAGAAAATCTTAATCGAAAACTCAATATCGATTTTGAATTGGCCCGATCCAGGTCTCGAACCCAGGACCTCAGGTCTGTAGTCGAACATGCTAACCACTAGACCTATGAGGCAGTTGAATTTCAGTTCAGTTCAGTTCGATTTCAAGGTAATTAGTAAGAAATGTTTTTTTTTATTCCAAAATCTAGTCATCATTTAAGTTGGGTACAAAGATTTGTCTAAATCCGTTCGTGATTAACGATGCGTTAATTTTAAATATAATTATAAAGTTTTTGTGTTAAAAATAATAGGTAAAGATGCATACCAAACCCAGTCGTGATACGTGATTTTGAATGTCAATGTTCAATAAAAATTAAAAAAAAGACGGTACGTATTTTTGAGTACAAAGTGTAAATTTAGGGGTAAAAGATATTCTGGTGTGAAACAAGTTTTTACATTTATGTAGCATATAATTCCATGATTCTTACTAGTGACTTATGAAACGATAAAAATACAAGTTTAAGATAAAAATACAAACCATCTAAGTTACAATTACATCAATCTATTCTGATATTAATTGGTTGAAGTGTTTGTTGATCGCGTTAATCTCATGAACGGTTGGTCCGATTTGAAAAATTCTTATACTATTAGATAGCCAATTTATCCAAGAAGACTATCGGCTATATATCATCACGCTAACATCAATAGATGAAGACAGTCCCAATTGCGGACTGATTAATTATGACTGAATAATAAAATGCTATAAAAAGTTTTTGTACTTAATATGTAATCAATAGATGTAGGTTTATTTAATCCCAAATCCAGGCGTGATTCGCGTTGGTTGAATATTATATTTGAATATCTTTATATTAGGGTATAAGTTTTAGGGTGAAATTTTAAGGTAATAAGTGAAAATTTGTTTTTTTTTTTTTTTTAATTAAAAATCCAGTCATCATTTACCTTGGTTACATTTCGATATTACCTGTGTGTGATTGTGGTCAACTTTAATTGAATAGGTTGCGTCCTAAATTCGATGATGCACAACAATACTAAATTTAATATTCAGTTTTTAGGTTCAATTTGTATTCTATAGACAAATATACCTTTTTTATTCTCCAATCCCGCCATAATTGACGACAAGTTCATAATAAATTTATATATAAAGCTTATTTACAAAATTTCAATTAGGAAGGTGAAGATATGTCCAAATCCGATCGTAATTTAAATAAAATGCTTTTGTGTGAAAAATAAAAGGTAAAGATGATATTTTCATTATAAAGTTGTGTTGAGTTACAACTTAATAGTCCTATCTCTTCCAATCTGTTTAGTCCCAGTCTGGGCGTGATTAGCGTTGGTTGAATATTATATATGAATATCTTTATAATATTATATTTAGGGTATAACTTTTACGATTTTTGAAATCTAATAATCCAGTTATCAGTATTCAGGTTCAATTTCAAATCAATAGAAGAAGAATTTTTTCGCCTCAAATCCTGGCATGATTGAGGGCATATTAAATTTATATATTAACTTTAAAGTGGTTGAAAATTATATTTCTGTATAAAGTTTTATGATTAAATTTCAAGGTAATTAGTGAGAAATGGCTTTTTTTATTCCAAAATCTAGTCATCATTTAAGTTGGGTACAAATATTTGTCTAAATCCATTCGTGATTAACGATGCGTTAAATTTAAATATAATTATAAAGTTTTTGTTAAAAATAATAGGTAAATATGTATAATAAATCCAGTCATAATACCTGATAGTTGAATGTAAATGGATATATAATATATACAATAAAAAGTTTTAATAAGATGTTTCAGATATGTAAATATTTTTTTTATTCTTCAGGCAATTTTGGCTGTCCTCGGTAATTCCCCTTACTTATTTACTTTTTATTGAGTAAAGCAATAAGTAATTATAGTTAATATATATCGTAGCATAAAATATTTTATAAATAAGAAGTGAATTCCTAAAATAGAGCAAAATAGATGCATCAAAGGATGTAATTTCAAAATATCGCTTCTTATTATCTGTAATACACAATAAAGTTATTTTCAGTATATATAAGACGTATAGTTTTACTGTCTGTAAATAAGTGCTATTTTATTCGTTTATATAATGATTCATTGTCGAAATTCTCATTTAAAAGACTTCAACGAGTTTTTTTTTCAATGCGTTTGCGAAAATATTTACAAATTATTCTTCATGAAAAATAAGACTTAGTATTAACTAGAATTTAATATAATAGTGGTTATTCATTTTTCATTAAATTTATAATACTTTATAAATTTGCGAGAACTCTTAAAGAAAAAATAGGTTTAATATAATTTAAATTAATAATTAAACTGGATAATGTCAGAAAAATTATTATTTAATTTATTAGAGAAATATTCATTTGAAACAAAATATTATAAAAATCAATAATATTATAATTTGACGAGAAATTTATTTATTTGTAAGTGTGAAGTTCGATATCACCGTTTATTCTGACACAAATATATTTTAGAAATAAATTCAATTTTAAAATTAAAATAAGATTGAAATTGGTAGTACAGTTATTAAAGAAAATTTGATAATTTTCAATGCCGATACCAAAATTCTTAATGAAAATAACCAAAATCAATATATTTCAATCACATTGAAGCCTTTTGTTGTTACTTATAAAGAAAATGTTTTCGTGAATATGTTGTAGAGAAATTTCGTCTCAACGAATCACTCACGCGAAAAATAAATAGAAAAATTCAACTCACTCTGCTCTCCGTTTCACTCACTACACAGCACTGGTGTTAATGCACAGAACCCAGTTTTTTTTTTAAATATCGTGTGACGTCACGTTAGTATTTCCCACCTCCGAGTGAGCCGCGATCGGTTTGCTAACAACCACATGATGCATCTGCCCCATTCTTATATACTTGCGTTTTGAAACACGCGTGACCTTTGTCGCGACAGAGCGCTTTAAAGCGCTGCACATTTCTTACAACATTCAAAAGAGCTTACTCGAATAGAGGTTAGCGTTTAATTGTGATGATACATACTAAGTTGGAAGCGTGCTAACCTAGTAGGTGGCCGATTACCCCTCAGGGTTTCTACACAGCACCGTATCAGAAGACGCTGTCTCGTTTGGCGTTACGTCTTTGCTAGTAAAATCCGAGATCGCATCCGAAAACGAAGACAGGGCATAGTGCTAATGACACCTTTGATGGGATGGAATTTTATATGCATTATTTAAGCTCTATACCTATTCAAAATTTATATTGAATTTTCTATTAAGATTTTCTCAATATTTGCCCGAAGTCGGGAAAAATTTGTGATCTACCCCCGTGCCTCGGAGTGCATGTTAAGCTGTCGGTCCTGCGCCTGATCGCACTCCAGTCTTTTCGGATTGCCGTCACGTCGGACTATGAGAGTAAAGGAATAGAGAGTACACTTGTGTACTCTCTATTCCTCTCTATGCCTGCCAATCTGCAGTGGAGTAGCGTGGTGGGTCTATGCTCTCCCCTCCTCCCCTCTCTCGTATGACTGAGGAGGCCTGTGCCAAAGCAAGTAGCCAGCTCTAGTATGCCTGTAAAACAAATGTATAAATTGAGCGAAACTGTGATAGACCGCCGTGCCGCGTCTGTGCGTTCGTTGACCCAGGCGTCAGCTGAGTTTTGATTTTGAGCTTCATTGTTGGTTGTACTAACATGATGGAGCGTAGATAATGCTAATAAAACGTTTTCAAATATGATTTCGTTTTTCAATTAGCCTCCTTTACGTTTTCGGAAGCGGTCTCCTAACACCTTGCACATAAAACAAAATCAAAATTATCAATGATATATTCTATACTGGTTCTACATCTACTGGTGGGAGGCTTCGGCCATGAAGTTTCCACCAACAAGGACGAACCGCCAAGCAAGAGAGCTTCTTCCGATACGATGCTGTTTAGAAACCCTAAGAGGTAAATCGCCACTTCTAGGTTAGCACGCTTCCAGCTTAGAATGTATCATCACTAATTATCAGGAGTGATCACAGTCAAACGCTGTCTGTATAAAGGCAGGGTAACCGCAATGGGTAATGGTAATTTTGGCGCGGACGATATCCGAAGAATCTGGGCTTTAGCTGACAGGAATTTGATACAGCAATGTAAAGAGGACCTTGAGTCTCCATCTGCGGGTATTGTTACGATGGAAGCAGTCCTAACCCACTTCAAGCAGCGGTTATGTAGGAAGCACGGATCCATTTTGTTTATACTGGTACAAGTACTGACTAGGCACGAATGCTTTGGCAAGGACTTGCACCAGATAATTGGGCATGAACACTCACCCGCCTGTCACGAGTGTGGAGCCCTCGTGGACACATCCCAACATACTATGGCACAATGCCGGGCTTGGGGATTTCAACGGCACCCCCTGATGTCTCTCTTTGGTGGTGAGCTTTCGCTGATGAGCATAGTCGGCTACATGCTCAGTAGTAAAAGTGGTTGGCGGATGGTATTTTCCTTCTGTGAGAATGTCATCTCAGGAGGCATCAGAAAGGAAGAGGGAAGCTGCAGCTGAGACCACCTCTATCCGTAGGAGGAGACCGGGAGCCAGGAGACGTGCCTTTGCAAGTATCCTGCCATTCTAAATGGTTGTAGCAGATGTAGGCCGGAGTCCCAGAGCGCAATGTCTCCACTGAACCTCTGGTACTTCTATTCAGGACACTGAGGGTCCCTCTGGGTTTTTGTGGGTATTCTGTTCTTCAGCGAGTGCCACACTCCTGGTTGAAAGTATGACTTACAGCCGGGGTACGTAAATGTATTTCCCAGCGACAAAAAAAAGGTTACATTAGAAAAGTCACTACGGTGATTAATTTTTCTTTACTTTACTAAATACTTTAAGGGACAAGCTCTTCAGTGGATTATTAATATAATTATTGACACACCCTAATTTCGCACGGGTGTAAAACGTCATGTTTTGTCCATCCTATGATAAGATTTAAATGTAACAATGTCTTCACTACTTTCAGTTATATTTTATGTGATATTTTCTAAGATATCCATTTCAATTACATGGTTTAGATCATAATGATGTTACCTGAGATGCTTAAGGTAACTAACACCTTTGTATCCGTCCTTTTAAATAGAAAATATAACGGATATAGTGCGTTATCCTTACAGAATAACTATATGTCATTGCGGACGTTTTTGTAGATATATAAAAGAGGGATCAAGTGGTGAGGAATGAGCTGTGGTCAACGTTATCTACGTATGGTGTGAGCGGTAACCTGTTTCAAGCATTGATGTCTCTCTATGAGGGTTCTAGTGCTTGTGTCAGAATAAACGGAGAGTACACGGAGTGGTTTCCTGTCGAAAGAGGTGTTCGACAGGGATGTGTTGCGTCACCATGGCTGTTTAACCTATTCAGGGATAAATGTTTGACAGATTTAAAAGAAAGTGTGTCTGGGTTAAGAATGAATGAATTACTCATCAAATGCTTACTCTACGCTGATGATCAAGTAATACTTGCGTCATCCACTAATGAGCTACAGGAGATGCTAAATATTATGAATGAAGCTTTGAAAGGGAAAGGAATGAAAGTGAATGTAAACAAAACGAAAGTTATGCTTTTTGAACGAGATGAATCTATGATGAATGGCAATATTTTGATAGATGGGGAACAAGTGGAAGAGGTGAAAGAATTTGTATACTTGGGATCTAAATTTACAAAAGATGGAACATGTGAAAGTGATATCGAAAGGAGAGTGAATGCAGGGAATATGGTAAATGGTGCTCTGCATGCTTTTATGAATAGCCAGATGGTGTCTCAAAGGGCTAGACTGGCAGTGCATGCTGGAGTGTTGGTGCCAACACTTATGTATGGTAGTGAAAGTTGGGTATGGCAGAAGAATCACAAAAGTAAAATAAATGCGGTAGAGATGAGAGCGTTGAGAAGCATGAGTGGATTAAAACTGAGTGACAGAGTAAGAAATAGTGTGATAAGAGAACGTTGTGGTATAAAAGAAGACGTAGTGACTAAAATTGAGAAAGGTATGCTTAGATGGTTTGGGCATGTAGAGAGAATGAATGAAAGGAGACTGACAAAAAGGATTTATGAGTCAAGAGTGAATGCGAAAGTTGGAAGGGGAAGACCAAGGCGAACGTTCCTGGACCAAATCCAGGACATTTTAAATAACGGCCAGGTCAAGAGTACTCTAAACCGACGAACTTGTATGAAAGGTTTAATGAGAATGAAAGAAGCGAAGGAGATATGCAAGGATCGTGGCAAGTGGAAGGATGTTGTCTCTGCCTACCCCTATGGGAATGAGGCGTGATGCTATGTATGTATGTAAAAGAGGGATATCTTACTATACATTCTTTTATAATATCTCTAAGGGATTAAGAAGAATTTACAATGAAAGTTCAGACAGCTTAATTGGTTCGACCCTTCCAATAACCAATGTGATATTTCAACAACTTTGCACTAATTATATAAGTAAACATTCCTCCAGAATTTCTCTATCTACTGGCAAAACGGCATGAAAATCCGTTCAGTACTTTTTAAATTTATCGCAAACACACAGAGAGAGCCGGCGGAGGACTTTGTTTTTAAACATGTTAAAATATATGTAACTAACCACGGCCGAAGCCTCCCACTGGTATTTTTTCTAAAATGAACCAATAAAAGTTTCTTCTGTAATTAAGGAACTCTAACAGTGTTAATAACCTCTGTTTTTAAACAAATTGTAGCTATTATTTATAACAAAGAGGCATTGCAACGGCCATCATGAAATTACATTTCATTGTATTGCGTTTTGCAATGATAACTTAATCAAGATAACTATCGTTTATACCAGAGGTTCCTTAATTTTTTTTTCTAATACCCCTGGTGACGCCACTTTTGGCGGTACTTTCGTTTTATATTTTGATGGTGCCGCGTAATGACATCCTTTTCCCCAAGTACCCTATCTTTTCCCTCGAGTGCATATACTCGCTACGCTTCCGCCGCGCAAGGTGTGTTTTCGCTCGCTGATATCTCCGCTATAAATCCGCTCGTATCTTCGTCTTGAAGATATACGAACCGCAAGAACTATTGAAGAAGTGAACCGCTGGCCGTGTAGTGTTGTGATAGTGCTTTCGCCGCCGCAACCACGCCCGTGCACAGCCCTACGTCGAGGAGTAGGAACAGATCCCGATACTCCAGGTACGTGCACGCAATTCCTTCCCCCTTCATCACTATCACCCCTTACGCGACCACCTCGCTAAAGTAACCTTCATCCTTCTTTCTAAACCGCTATACAGTCCACTCATCTCTCTATTCCAATTCCCCGCCTATATACAGGGACGGTGGCACCTTCTGCGCTGCCGCTCCAACCCCTATCAAAATTTTCCTGGTTTCGGTGGAACCTCCGCAGGTTCAGTACTACCAAAACTCAACTAAATTCAAACATATTCCCAAAACTCAATTGAAAATATACCTATTTTCATAAACCCCCGCTTACTACTTGTGCACCCCCAACGAGTCTCCCATGGACTTCTGGGGGTCTACTTGCACCAATTTGGAAATCACTGGTCTATACAGATGCATATTCGAAAACATTCTATCTGCTTGTTTAATATCAAGGCGTTTAAAGCACCTTTGAATAGTTAAGCGACGGCCTCGCTGGCGCAGTGGTGCAAGTATTCGCTTTGCTGGCGGAGGTCCCGGGTTCGATCCCCGGTAGGACGAATTTAGGAAATTGTATTTTCTAATTTGTCTGCCTGGACTGGTGGGAGGCTTCGGCCGTGGCTAGTTACCACCCTACTAGCAAAAACGTACCGCCAAACAAAGAGATTTGTGTTCCGGTGCAATGCTGTGTAGAAACCGGAAGAGGTATATCGCCTCTTAACAGATTAGGGCAATTCCATCTTAGACCGTATCATCACTTACCATAAGGTGAGATCACAGTCAAGCGCTAATCTGTTAGCAATAAGAAAACATCTAGTCGTTATTTATTCTAGAACGACAAATTATCTTAAGTTACAAAGACCCTTCACGCGTTACTTTAAGAAGAACCTACAGATAACTCAGTGAGGATTCTTCGTTATAAAGTCGACTTTTTATCACTTTTTCAAAATCAAACGTAGTTTGTATATTTTGTAATTTAATATTAAATAATATTTCTATAGTAATAAGTAGATATGTAACAAAATAATCCCTGTTTACACTTGTTCTTTTTTCGCTGTGAAATGTTTTTACAAACCCCCGGGCGGGAGTGACTCACTGATACGTCACAATACCCACTAAAACCCAGCGGAAAACCCTCAACATCCTAGGGTGGAGGTTCGCCTACACAATCTACTCTGGCAACCCGGAAGCAGCTGGCTCACTTCAATGATTCAGGGAGGGAACAGGAGATGCGCTAACCTCTAAATAAACGTAGAAGAAAGCGTCTTCAGCCACTATACTGGAGGTTCTGGTGTTATAAAAAATATTGGGGCGCCCCGAGGGATCTCGGTTGACTTCCTAGAGCATCTCCTTCAACGCTTCCGACTTCGCAAGTGTAATAACATGTTAAAGATTCTTTTTAGCCAAGCGATACGCAATATGCAAGGCGAAGCTCCACATCCTCATTCCAGTCACTTATATCTCAGGTATGTCCTACGTTCCCTGTGACACGTGACTCGTAGTAAAGCCAAACTTTGGGACTACTAGTAGTCTTGGTGTCGAGATCATCGTCGGTGTATTCTAGGCATGGCTACCTCGCAGACTTCTGTTAACAACCAGCTAAGGCGGTCAGCCTTGGCTTCCACATCGGATCCTTCAAGAACAGGTGAACCCCGTCTCTGCATGATAACCGCTTCTTTAGGGCCAGCTTCTTTTTACAGTAAACCTTACTTTTTGTGAGGGTTGCACTCATTTCCACCCTTTATATGGGCAGACGATTATCCCGTATCTGAACATAGCGCAACAAATGGTACCTGAACATAAAAACATTTTATGTCCCGATTGGCCACTTCTAAAGCTCAGGCTGCCACGATTGACTGTATCTGTATGTACTTCGGACGGACTTCGCTGACACGTATGGATTGGATGGGGCACTTTCCTAAAGCTGCAATTGCAACGGCCATTTCCTGTGGTGTAACTGCATCATCTAGTCCTGTAATCTTCAGCTTCAGATAAGGCGTCTGCCTGCTCTCTGGCTGCTCCTTTGGGTTGGGAGTTCCAGTGGCCTGGCCCCAGTTTCAGAGCAGCGAATTCTAAATCCTGCTCCTATACCAAGTTTCTGAAGATTAATCGCCTGTTGGGCACTCTTCATGACATGTTTATAAGTCACCCCCTTCTGAATCGCCTCGGGATGTAGCGTTACGATAAGCGCTGCAGTCTTGGGTTCTGCCAATTTTGGTTTATCTCTCTTATTTACAGAATCAGTGTTCATCTTAGTGTGGAGACGGGTGTGAAGATTTTCCCTTCTTTGATTGAGGATCTGGGATTGGACCTCTCCTTGCGGCTTCTGCCTCCTGGGCCGCTACCGTGTTCCGTTTGGGCCGGCGAGATTGTGTTTCTGCTACGGCTGCATTAGGTGGCGCCATCTTATTCATTGAGTCGCCTGATTTTGGAGACCGTATTACCTTTGCAGGCAAAAGGCGATCTACTACACCGACGAGCAGTGCATCTATGAATGTTCCCATATTACCCGCTGTGGACAATTAAAAACCTTGATTTTTTCAATCATTTCGTCGGCCAAAGAAGCTAGAAGGATGGCAGATTTTGAGAACTCACGACGATGGGCCCTTAACTCTGCTTTTAATGTCTCAATTTCTTTTTGCCTCCCGTTTTCAATCCTAAGTTGATTAGACTCATCCGACTCATCAGCTGAATCCTTAAGGGCCTTTACAGAAGTGCCTTTCTGTCTCCCGGATTTCTGTGCCACCTTGATGATATTGGCGAGTTTCTGACCGGCTAAAGTTCTCAACTCTCCAGAACTTAAACGTCGAAGGCTAAGCCTCCCAGATTGTTCGTCTAAGGCCGTTGACTCCTCCGAGTCCGGGTTCAATTCTGTTGTATTACTAAATTTAGCCCTTTAACTAAGAAAGCGGTTAAATACAGAGGAAGCCTCTTTACGTCGTCGTTGCCCTTCCCTAGCTTAGGCGATTCTTGTGCCTCTTCCCCTCCGTGCCACCTTCTCAACCTTACATACGGAGCTCACTCTGCTCGACGACACGAAGGCGTCGGAATCGGAGACAATACTGCGATCGTGATCGCTTTCTTCCGGTGGATCTATAACCTTTATTTCCCTTCTTGAGGAACCACGACCCACTTTCATTAGTCTGCCAACGTCAGCCAAGACGTGACAAGCACCTTAAGTTTCCAACAATTTTACCAGATGCGTGACAAACACAAACGAACGATCATTAGCACTGCATGAAACAAACGATTTTAAACGAACGAAACGAACGACAGCAACGTGGTGGGTCTATGCTCTAAAAGCCCTCTTATCCCAGTTGAATTGGCTCAAAAAAAGGGTTGGACATTGCGTTAAATTGTTAGCAGCAATTTTTTTTTTTCAGGAATTGTTTCGGGGGATCACCAACAGGTTAACTTTTAATTTCCGAGATCCGCACCGAATATATAAAAAAGGGGGAAAAACACTAAATTAAAATCTGAGTGATTTTTTTATGTCGGGGCCTTCCGTTCGAAAAACATTGATCCTAGTCAAAATTGACTATTACCAAAATTGCCATGTTTCACGTAAAGTCGAAAAAAAGCTAGTTATTGAATAAACAATACATCAACCCGTAAATCCAAGATGGCGGACAACGCATATCGGCGTGCCCTCATACGACTCAGAAAAATGGTTGTTAGCATATTAATGCAATGTAAAATTCTTATCCGACTAGGCTATCTCTCTTATGAGTGAGGATTCTCACTCTCCTTGCTTCGTAGCATAAAATAATTCCCCAGCGAAAAATGTTAAAGTTAAACATAATGACAGTTCACTGCGTATACATATTAGAAAACTTGTTGTACGTTCATAAAAACATTGACTCTTTTAGTAAAGAGTGAATGTATATCATATAACTTGCGAAACAGAAACAAACTTGTTGTAAATTCTAGAAGCCATAAAATGAACTACTCATTTAAGGTTAACTGTATACGTTTCTATAATAAACTCCCACAAGATGTTTTAGAGATGTCAATTAATAAATTCAAAGTCTTTGTTAAAAGAAAGTTGATAGAATAATCGTATTACAAGTTGCAAGAGTACTTAGACGATAACAACGCGTGGGAGTGAACGAATTGCTCTAATTTTAATTAAAATATAGCAAACTAATATGTTATTGTAATGATGATGGTAACAAAAAAACAAAATACCCGACTGAGTTTGTTGTGGGCTCTTCTCGGATCAGGGCGTGAAGGAACCCTCGTAATTTTAGATTTTAAGTCGTTCTGGAGTATCATCATCAGACGTACATTAGAATTAGAGTGTGGAAAAGAAAAAAAATATATATATGTCGGAGAATAATAAAGAAAACGGAGAAACATAAAGCACAGGGGCGTAGGGTTCTCCGCCGACATCGTTATTAATTTGATCCATTATTTAATCTCTTATTCTATGGGCGTTCGTGGGTAATGTTGGTGCAATCAAACACTTTGTTAATTGACTCGGATTATAATGTTCGATCACTTAATGTTCCCGATATGAATTTACACAAACTCATAAATAATAACAGCTAGGAACGCGACAGTTTCAATAGTCGACCACACCGGCCGACCGCCGCTCGAGAACTGCCGAGAGACGGGCCGGATTGCCGCTTATTAACTCGGCCCCCGCGCCGATATAAAGATGGCGCCAGCGATCCACAGACTCTTGCACCCCGACATATATTATTTGACGATTCAAGAGTGCTGTAATATGCCTACTTGAATAAAGATATTTTGATTTGATTTGAAAGCCTGTGCCCATCAGTGGGACCTTAATACAAGATGTTGGAAGACCGGTTCCGAAAACGAAGAGACGATAGTACTAATAGCACCTATGATGATGGGACGGAAAAAATCGATCCTGAAAAAAAAACTTTTTTTTTAAATATTTTATTACCTTTATTTACGCTCCATCATTTAACTACGGCTAAATAAAATGACAGTTTCATAAAAAATACATTACTTTCCTAAAAAAAACCAGCAATGAAACACAAAATTAAAATCAGCTGGTGCTCGAACGTACGGATCAATAAACTGAACAAAGCACGTCGCGACCATGCGCCAACAGCGGTCGTTGACCCGTGCTAAGATGTCAGTTGTTTTTAATTTTGTGTTTCTAATTTTGTAAATATTCATTTATTTATTGGTAACCCAACAGCGTTTTAACAAATCGTTACATGGAATAATTAATATACTTAAAATAATTCCAATTACGGATTACACAAATTATTAAATAACATTCAAAATAACAGAGTAGATTATTAGGAAGTAAGAATTTGGAAACCATTAAAAGACAAAACTGAGATAATCGCTGTGTTGTTGGTGAGTGTTATGTACACCTACATAACACTCACCAACAACACAGACCACAACACAAACACAACACCATGGCATCCATGAGAAAACCGGATGTCTTAAATTTGCATTAAGCATGTGCGCGACAAATGGACGAATAACTCAAGATTACGCCAACCGATTTCGATGATTCTTTTTTTATTGGGAAGGATATACTTCAAGGGTTGTTTTGTGATAGTTTGGTTTGGTTCTGATGATGGAATCCATGCCAAAGTGACGGAACTCTTCAATTCTTAGAAGCAAATTAACGATACTCGACAGAATCTCCTACAGGCTATCCAGATATTTGAATTGCCTACCGTAACTTCGGTATGGTCAAGTGCTAGTCGTAGTTAAATATGAAGATCAATGGATCTCCTCAACGGCTTACAGTAAGGGTGCGGTTTATGGCAGAAAATATAAGTGTCTGTAATCAAATAGCAATAAGCTTACGTTTGTTGCTGCATTGCAACACGTTGTCAGTTTACTTCAGATTCACTAAAAATCAAAAAATAAATAAAAAAATTTACAAAAAAAGAACCGCCTTCAAAACAAACTTACAAATACATTAATGTGCTCTAAAAAGTAAGAAATAATTGCGTACTCTTTTATAGTGTTCTTCGTATTCTTATATTTGGAGTCGGAATATAAGAATACGAAGAACACTAGAATACGCAAGGCGGTTCTTTTTTTGTTAAAATTTATATTTATGGTAGAGTAACAGCCTTCTAAGCGTTTTTCACGTTGGTTTCATTTTTTCCATGGGCTTGTGTATTAGCGGGTGAAACCGCGGGGCATTGCTGGTACGTAATAAAGTAAGAAAGCCATTGAAGCCTTCTTACTTACAAAAATAACTCCAAGATTCGTTTTAGGTAAAGGTCATCTCTACAAATACGGGAATACATGCAAAATTGAAGTTGAAACTATGGCGCGATGTAACCTATTGCTAGTGCCATCTACAAAGAAAATAGGAAAAGAATCTAAATAGGGGCACGAAAAAAGTAATGATACTTTAAGCTATCGAGTACAATTATATCGATACCGATTATTTGAAATCGATTCAAATCGAGTCAAATCAAAATATTATTCAAGTAGGTTCAAAAAGCACTTTTGAATCGTCAGTAGTCTGTCCGTTGGTAACAAATCTCCCACCGGTTCGGAATTTTGAATCCGCTGACAAGAAACCGGCAAGAAACTCAGCGGTTACTCTTTTAAATATATATTTAGTAGATTACAATGTATGCAACTGGAATCAAGTCCAAACATCTCTATCGCTTACATAATCTTTTACATTAAAATATACCTTTTGTAAAAGGGTGTTTTTGACATATTAGATTTATGTGGAGGCAAATCTAAAACGGATTGCGATATCTTATTAAATGCATATGCTTAACCCGACAAATGATTTTTGACCCTCTAAAATAGGATATTACAAGTTTATTTATTTATTTATTTGTTTATTTACTAAATCCACAGCTTCATCTTAGGTAAAAACATACACTAGAAGTTTTATTAGTACTTAAGCCAAATCGGATTTACTTTATTTACACCTAACTTAGACTAAGTGGAAAAGAACTATGGTATTACAATTAATACAATAATGGTATCATAATTTGCAAAATTTGTGTTATAATATAATAATAATTTAATTTTATTTCTAGTATTAAAGTTGTGTATTTCAGACTTTTTGCTGTATAAATGACAAATGAATATTATCACGGATGTATAAGATATTATTTAATTAATCTTTTAAGAAACGCGAGATCCTATCTGATATATGACACGTATTGCTTTTTTTTAGTAAATTAAATATAGTTTAAATGTCCGCCGCCTTCCTCCATAACAGTATGGCGAAAGACTTAATGCTATGAAAATAAGCGAAATACACCATTTTGGCAGTTTCAAATCAGAGTATTTTTACTAAGTGAGTACTTCATGGTAGTCCTACACTTTATCGAGTAGTAGACTTGTTGCAAAAATATCGATACATCGATATATTGACATTATTTTTTTCAATGTATCGATATTATGGAGCGATATTTAATATTATGATATATCGATATAAATCGATGTTGTAATCTGCCTCATTGGTCTAGTGGTTAGCATGTTCGACTACAGACATGAGGTCCTGGGTTCGAGTCCCGGGTCGGGCCAGTTCGAAATCGATATTGAGTTTTCTATTAAGATTTTCTCAATATTTGCCCGAAGTTGGGAAGTTGGCGGTGTGATTCACCCCCGTGCCTCGGAGAGCACGTTAAGCCGTCGGTCCTGCGCCCGATCTCTCTCTCCGGTTGTGTCGGATTACCGTCACATCGGACTATGAGAGTGAAGGAATAGAGAGTGCACTTGTGTACTATGCCTGCCAATCCGCAGTGGAGCAGCGTGGTGGGTCTATGCTCTAAAAACCCTCTCTCATATGAGCGAGGAGGCCTGTGCCCAGCAGTGGGACGTTAATGGGCTGCTACTTACCTATATCGATCGATATAAAATTCCAAGTATCGAAAAGGTATGAAAATCAATATTTTTTTAGAATAAAAAATCCTAAGAAGCATACTTTTTATACTCCCTTCTTTGTGACAAATGATATTTAATGCCTTTTTTAGTTTTGGTCGACTGGATTTGCCATTTTAAAAATTGGATTTTAAGTTGACAACCTAATCTGTCAATTTCAACTTCAACTGTCCGTTCGTATTGTATCCCGATGTATCGATATATCGATATTTTTTAATAAAAATATTTATATCGATATTGATATTTAAAAAATATATCGATATGACATATATCGATACTTTATTGCATTTCCGACATCCCTGTCGAGTAGTTTTTAGAGCTGAGGCTGGCAACGCTACGTCAATATTGCCAGATTCAATAAATTAAACATCGATCAATAATTTTCGACAGGAACTACTTAGAATTAATACTTTTTTTCTATACCGCTTCCCTGATATTTACCATGATAAAAATACACCTATATAGCTAGGCTTGTTGAAAAAATATTGATACATCGATAATATTTTTTCAATGTATCGATATTTTTGATTTTGATATATCGATGTATCGATATCAAAATCCAAGTCTCGGAAAGGTATAAAAATCGATATTTTTACAGACAACCAATAAACATTTTTAAATTTGAACAATTAATACTTTTTCATACACCCTTCTTTTTTTCAAATAATATATTGTTTTTTTTTTTTTTATTTTTGGTCGACTCGATGTGCTGTTTTATAATTTGTTTTTAAGTTGGGAATTCAGTCCGTCCAATTTGAACCTTAACTGCCCTTTCTTTTTGTTGACATTACTGACTTATGTTTTATAACCCCAACACATGCTTATTTTTGCACTTGACGGAGTACCTAGTTTTCAAACGATCAATCGATACTTGATTGAAATTAATGTATATTGATTAATATTTATCTAGAAATGTTAGACAACTGACTTAGCTTAGGCCAAGTAAATTTTAAGAGCATTAATATTCTTTGTTAAGCTATACCGACACATCGATATTTTTTACCAAAAAATTTATATCGATATTGATATGTACTTTAGAATATTTCCGACAACCCTATATATAACGTGTTATGAAGTAATAGGTTATAATAACCCATTACCTTGCTAAAAATTAGTCATAGTAATGAGATTCACGTAATGTTTAATTATACATTTGGGTATATATACAAAATTGAAGTACAAACGATAGCGCGATGTACTTAACCGCTAGGGCCATCTGTTAAAGAAATTAAGAGAAACATCGAAATATGTAATAGGCATGAGAATTATTGCTATTTTTCAATAACTGTAACTTTGGCGTTATCAAAAGTCCAGTAAAATTTATATTTTATCGAATTATATGTTACTGAAAGTTTTTTTTTTTCATAAACTACGTATTCTGTGCTGTACATTCATAACACAGATGTAGTATATAGAGATACACAAAATATGTGATGGACACTGACTATGAGGAACATTGTATTAAGTTATTAGATTAGAATCTCAACATTCCCCTTGAAATAATCTAAGAAATATGATTAAAAAAATAGTACACCTATACATGTTAATAAAAAAATTGTGTTAATCTCTTATAAAATTATTTTGTTTGGTAAAAATTATGTAACATTTGTTCAATAACTTGTCCTGTCTTCTAAGTGTCTTGTGGGCTCTTCTCAGATCAAGGCGTGAAGGAACCCTCGTAACTTGAGATTGTTAGCCGTTCTTTAATATCATCATCATCATCATTTCAATAATATAAAGTAGTTACAACAGTTGGCTTAAGTACTCATAAAATAACTCATCACACTGCTTCTTTACTCGCTCACTCCAAGGTAAAATATTGACAGTCACGTCATAACTCTTTTGTATTGAAGTTATTTTTGTTTATTACAAATATTTTATCAGAAAAGTAGTAAATGACAGACATGTCAGTTAGTTTCCGTTTTAACACAGTAATCTGTCCGCGCTTGGTTAACGGAAATAACAGTAGAGTCTCCCCCCCGTCCCCCCAGTCGAATGACTCTAAAGTGGCTCTTGGGACTTAAATGCTCATGAAAGACTACCAAATACTGTGATTTTTATGTTTGCTAATAGTCATTAATCACGGTTTACAAAAACCACAAAAAACTTAACGACGTTTAATGCAACACACGCATTGTTAGTAACGGTCACTTTGTAACTGATTTATTTTTTGTTTTCTTTATTGTCTGGTGTTATCTCCACGCATATAACGTTATGGCAGTTACCGAGAAGCCAAATAGATAATACACATTACGACTTAAAAAGAAAGAGATGCTTATATTACCGATTGCCCGAGTTGAGACAGTACTATGGTATCGTTTAGAACTTGACACAGGCAATCACAATAGAAAGTAGAACCTAAATAATGTTCAAACTTATAAATTATTTTAATTATAGTTGAATTTCAACCACTAGTATTGATTTGTTTTTCATCAATATTCGGAATCCAGCTAAGGGCTTCTTGGTGCGTCATGAGTTCTATGATGACACAAGATTACCTGGCACGAAAGCAAGAGGGCGCTACTATCGGAGAGGGGCAAAAAGGCTGACTTCGGCGAAAAGGCTCGGTGCTTTACTCAAGATGGATTCCGGATATTGATGACAAAATATTAGGTGTTTTATTTTCAGGTAAAACTACTACACATATTTATATGATCGGTAGTTGACACGAGCAATCAAAGGATTAATAAATAATAACCATGTGACAAACGCAATAGTTGTTTTCAATGTCCACTCGTTAAATTTGCATATGGAATGAAGTGAGAGAGTTAGGAAACGTCTCACTTTAAGAAAAATTATCTAAATTCATTCAGGTCTGGTTGATCTGAACAATCACACGTACGGGTATAGATGTAAAGTTGAAGGACGAACAATAGCGCGATGTAGGCAACCGCTAGCGACATCTATTAAAGAATTGTAGGAACATCATTTACATATTGGCGGGAAACTGTCACTAGTATATTTTATACTAGTGTACTCCCGCGGCTTTGTCTTAACGGTTTATGCTTTTACAAAGATGACTATTGGGAAATTTTAATCTTTCATTAAAAGAAAGCTAATAAAGACATAAAAAAACCGTGGGAGTGAATGAATTGCTCAATACATCTTGATATAGAATAAATTTAAAACATATAAATGTTAAAAGAATTCGTCGTCTGACAGATGTTGATACTGCCAGACTGGTATATTTCAGCTATTTTCACAGCATTATGTCATACGGTATTCTACTTTGGGGTAATGCTGCTGATATAGATGCAATATTTGTGCTGCAGAAAAGGGCCGTTCGTGCGATTTACAATATGGGTCCAAGAGAGTCGCTAAGAAACAAATTCAAGGCAGTTAACATAATGACAGTTCACTGCGTATATATATTAGAAAACTTGTTGTATGTACATAAAAACATTGACTCTTTTAATAAAAAGAGTGAATGTACATCATATAACTTACGAAACCAAAACAAACTTGTTGTAAATTCTAGTAGGCTGCATAAGATTAACAACTCATTTAAGGGTAACTGTATACGTTTCTATTATAAACTCCCACAAGACGTTCTAAAGATGTCAATTAATAAATTCAAAGTCTTTGTTAAAAGAAAGTTGATAGAAAAATCGTATTATACGTTGCAAGATTACCTAGACGATAGAAACGTCTGGGAGTGAACGAATTGCTCTAATTTTAATTAAAATATAGTAAGTGGTGTTATAAATGTTTGGTGTACAATAAAGAGTAATCTATCTATGTAGATACCGAGCTTTAAAACTTTTAGTTCACTTAGATTTTAAGAGATATGCAAATATGTGTAATGAATATTCCAGAAGAACTGTGCTAACGGATAGAAACAGTCATTCTGAAATAAGTCTTGTCTATCTACATGTGGTATTATGACATTTGAATAGAATGGCACGTTATATTAACATCATTCAATTTAGATTAAGATTTTTCATTTTGAAGAGTTTGTTTTCTTGAACACGCTTCTCTCTGAAAATACAGATCCTTTTTGGACATTTATATCAGTGTTAGATAGCCCATTTATCGAGGCAGGCTAGGCTGTACACCTTTACGCTAAGAAGCATGTGGTTTATGGAGCCGCAATGGATGGGATGGGATGATATGAGCCTTTACTGCTGAGTGCCTTTCCCTTTACCCTCACTACTCAACCGGCTGTAATGCGACATGCAATAAATGGGCGGAATATTGCGCGAAGAAGTAAAGTTTCACTGTAGTATACTTTTTGTTCCCGACTTTCATGACTGTATATCGTGTAGTAATATTATAGGATAGCTTGTGTTTATTTTTAATTATGCTTTTTAAGGAATTTAATTAGATTAGATATTTGGTAGGACGAGTTATGTATTGTGAAAAAGATTAGGTATAGGAAATATATAAATAAAGTGACACAGCCCTAGTGAGCTTGCTCGTTGCCTATCGAACGTTTGTCAGCCACATCTGACATCACTTGCAGTTTTTGCTATGGTAAGTTTCTACGATTGTTTGTCATGTTAGCAGGTCCTGGGTTACTTCCTGGCTGGGGAAATTTAGGAAATTGCATTTTCTAATTTGTCTGAGTTAATGTTGGTTAGGAGACTTCGGTCGTGGATAGTTATTAAAAGCTGTGTAACCATCATCAGAGATAAGTTCCTTCTATAAACTGTCTCATCACTTACCATCAAGTGAGACTACAGTTAATCGTGAGGCTTCTTAAAATTCAACTTATTCAATATAGGTTTCAATTAAATAAAGATGTATTCATACCCATAAAACACCATTTGTTTTTGACCACATTATAATATTGTAATCATTAACAAGCGTATGGGTGTATTTAATGTTAATTTTATACAGTGTTATATTAGACTAGACAAGAGTTTGTTTGAACGCGGTAATCTCAAGAACTACTGAATCGATTTGAAAAATTCTTTCAGTGTTTGATAGCACTGTTATTGAGGCAGGATATAGGCTAAATATCATCACGTTAAGATGAATAGGAACGATACACCGATAAAGAGTCTTCGATATTGGGATCTTTCCCCTTTTAAGTTATTATTCTCCTTTAAAAGTTCTAAAAAACCGTTCTGAGCCCTATTTCTCTATCTCTTGAGGTTGGCTCGTTATAACCTTTTGTTATGCTAACCAGATTTGTTCCTTATCTGTCCCTTTATGAGCTAGTAATGTATACTGCCACAACTTTTATCTTAGCGATTGAATATTTTGTTTACTAAGGTATAGCTCAAAAAATACTGGAGCGAATTTTATAATTCTTTCATTTTTAGAAAGCTGACTTAATAGCGAATAATAAGAGATCCGTTTTATTCTGTAATTCCAGGGGGAATTGAAGTTTTAGTAGTTTTCTGTTCTGCTATCTTTCCTTGACAAATAACTGCCCTTATAAACCATTATACAGGGCAGTTATTCTACAGATATTTCCTTGGAAAATTATATCTAAGGTACTTAATTTACTTAACATAATTAACTGTTTGATGCTTATTTAACTTTGCCCACCACTTTTGCTATCCGCCGCTTCATAAATCGATAATATCTTCTAAGATCTACACTCTAATAAAATGCTGTTAATGGCAATTTTGGTTTACATAAAATATACAACATATGTAATGTATTTAATTAAATAAGGCATAATACTGTATTGTATAAAATAGTTTGGTAAATAAAAAGATAAAAATGGTTACAGTGGGTTATCTTTTAAAGATAAATATATATCATTGCGGACTTTATTATAGATCTTTTTATGTCTTACAATTCCGTAGTATATTAATTTCATCTATCTCGTAAGGTTTAGTTAGCGTTTGCGATTTAAGCGCACTAAAATATGTTTGTTACGATATCACATTACTAATCCTTGAATTGCTCGTATTTTCTGTAATATAATATGTATCTATTACACATAATAACATTCCTCGTGAATCACTCTATCTATTGTTGGAAACTGCATCAAAATCCGTTGATTAGTTTAAATGATCTAAGGCAAGATACTTCATCTTATACTGTGTAAAGATACCAGATTAAGTAATAGGGCAGCTTAAACGAAGTTTGTTAAAAAAAAAATTAATTTTCGTCTATATGTCTGTGTGTCAGCCCGATTAGCTCCTAAATGGTATAGCATGATAAGTAAAAAAGTAAGTAAGTAGCAGCCCTTTAACGTCCCACTACTGGGCACAGGCCTCACTCCGAGTAGCAAGGGTTTTTCGAGCATAGACTCACCACGCTGCTTCACTGCGGATTGGCAGGCATAGTACACGAGTGTACTCTCTATTCCATCACTCCTATTGTCCGTGATGGCAATCCGACACGACCAGAAAGAGATCAGGCGCAGGACCGATGGTTATCGTGCTCTCCGAGGCACGGGGATGGATCACACCGCCAACTTCCCAACT
This sequence comes from Elymnias hypermnestra, assembly GCA_015832385.1. Classification (NCBI taxonomy): domain Eukaryota; kingdom Metazoa; phylum Arthropoda; class Insecta; order Lepidoptera; family Nymphalidae; genus Elymnias; species Elymnias hypermnestra. Next base: position 1,321,005 of record JACTOM010000869.1, on the reverse strand, counting down.
TCGGGCAAATATTGAGAAAATCTTATTAGAAAACTCAATATTGATTTTTGAATTGGCCCCACCCGGGACTCGAACCCAGAACCTCATGTCTGTAGTCCAACATGGTAACCACTGGACCAATGAGGCAGTTGCATGATAAGTATCTGATATGAAATTAGTATAACAATATAAAATGAGCTTTTTTATTACAAAGCTCTAAAACTAGAGCAGTTATAGGTTCATAGCTGAAGCGAATTAAGTATTAGTTTTATTAGCAGAAGTTATAGTCCCTGGTACAATGCTGTGTAGAAACCATAATAGGTAAATTGGCTCTTTTAGGTAATTTACCTCATTTAACTTAGACTGTCATCATTTAAACCAGATTACAGTCAAGTAATAAGTTCAAAAAGTTCGTTGCAAAATAATTTAGTTCACTTATTTACAGTGTTTATTCGTAAAAATTAATTGTAGAATGTAATTTCGCGAAGCTTTTAAGCTTCAAAAACCGTTAAGGATTTAAGTGAAAGTGCGAATTAACCATAAAAGTTTCGTTATGTCAGGTACTAACTTTGGTAGGCTGTTATCCAATCTTTATATTACGGAAGTTGTGAGCAGTTTTTAATATTTTTTTATAAATAAATGTTCTGATATTAACCAAATCCTGGTACCTATAGACTGGAACTAACAAAGCACGGCTAGTCCAAAGAGCTGTTTTAGAAGTTTTAGATCGCCAAATATATATTTTTTGGATCACATCAGTTAAATGGTTGGACAGTCTATAAAAGACATAAGTACAAACCATTTTTCTACTTTATCCTTACATATTATAAAACAAAGTCTTACGCCGCGTTCGCCTGTCTGTCTGTTGGCGATTAACTCAAAATCTACAGACCGGATTGTCATGTATATTTCTCTAATAGATAGAGTAGTTCCTAACGGAAGGTTATGTATATCTAATATCAATATTTTCTGTAAATCTGTAAAAATATAACGGTTGCAACCGTTATATTTTTACAGTAGTGGAAAAAATCTGGAATAAAGTCATTTGGGAGCTTTCATCGAAAACGTTGACTAACTCCTTAGAGACACAATAAAAAAAAAATTCTGGCTAGATAATTCCTTTTTTATAGATCTACGAAAAAGTACTTGCAATTATATATATGTCGGAGTGCAGTAGTCTATCTATCGGTGTGGGACAAAGTCAATGGTGATAATCCGGCGCCCGTCTCGCTAGTTCTCGGGTGACGGCCCGCCAGTGCGGTCGACTGTTGGAACTGTCGCGTTCCTAGCTATTATTATTAATTGTTGATTTATGTTGTACGCTGATGACATTTCTTTTCTTGACGCGGGAAATGTTGAAAAACATACCCGAGATCTGAGGAAAAGATATCAGGTTGTGTGAGATTTTTACTCACTAAAACCTCCTCGATACATCACGTGGCTACTGGCCACTCAGCACAACATACCAGTGACACAAACGACAGTGCTTGTTGATAAATTTGTAGAAAGATTCTGTTAGTTAGGGGTTTAAGCTCAGATAAATCCCTTCGGATTCAGTGGACTGTATGGAATTCCATTCTTCGGTGCTCGGATCGTCTAGTTCAGTTGTTAGGTTTTTTAATTTTTACAAGTCGCGTTTAGTTGAAGAATACTTTTATACAATTCTCCCAACCGGCACGCACGTGCGGACGTGACTAGTAGGGGATAGGGTGACAGCGGGTGATGAGGTAGTTGCGGGAGGGGTGGGGCTAACTGTCGACCAATCAGATTTAGTCAACTCCGGCGATGCCCTCCATCCATTGCCTCCGTCCGCAACAGACTCTAATCCAATCTCGAGAAATGAAGACAAAACCTCGAGAACAACGGTGTACGCATTAGTTGAAGTAAGACTGAGTATTGAACGTGTTAGTATATATAAAATAATTTAATTAAAATAATATATTAAATAAAGCGTACGGTTCGTCATTTGACTAAATTGTATTCTTAGAAAACGATGACCTTGAAACATCACAAACAAATGTGGATTCCGATTGGTGAATTTGTGAACATTGTAAATGGTGCCAATTTGTGATATAATATTTGTAATATTTCATAAACGATTAGAATAACTTAAATCATATTAATTGTATGTGTAGATAGTCCTAAAAGTTAGTCGAGAGGGCAGTTTTTAATCAACGTTAGCTACGAGTTGTTGTACTTTAAGTTAGTGGTGTCATAAAAAGGGCTGCTCTGCGATACAAAGCTAAGTGTATTTCTTTAAATTGAAACTGATGTCTTTTTAATATGTAATAATGATAATTGTGTGATATTTGTATGTATATTTAATGATAATGGATGATGATGATGATGTATTTTACTGTAATTTATATTAAATATAACATGGATAAAAAGAAAAGCGTAAAAGACTATGGAGTTTCTTGCCGGATTCTTCTCCATCTAGTCTGTAGGTTGTGAACCGGTGGTAGAGTCATTGACAAAAAGAGACCTTTTAGTATGAAATTCCTATTTATTTACTTTTTTAATAATTTTCAAACAAATAGTTAAAATTAATAATTATTCGTACCGTTTATCTTGTTATTTCTGACAAGCCGTTTCTACAAATGGACATCCCTTACCAAACGTCCACCGAGTTCATTACCTTGGACCAGTTATCACAGACGACGTCAGCATAGTTTCATATGTTACTAAACCGGGGCTGGTCCTTATTAATAAGATTATAATAATAATAATTTTCTTTATTTTAGCAACAACGGCTCAATGGGGTTAGTACACACAATACTTATAACTATATTAGTAAAACTAAAGACAAATAATAATAAATTAATAATACTAAACTTAAAACTCTAAAAAATTTAAAAACAACTATGACAAGGTCACCTATGAACTACCCGTCTTTTTGATCGGCCCAAACTGCACTCTGAGGAACTGGTGGTAAAATGGTGAATCCACCCTTCCAGCTAACATTCTCAAAATGCAGTTTGTGCTGGAGCGCAACCTCGACATCAAGGACGTCAATCTTTTCCTTTGCAGGGCAAAGAAATCATCAGTCCTTGCCTCTGCAAACATAGATGATGCCGAGCAAAATTTTGGCAGGCCGAACAGCATTCTGAACGCGTTATTGTACTGTACCCTAAATGAGTCCAGTACCTTCTGGGTGTAATTGGTCCAAAGGCTCCCAGTGTAGAAGGTCTGGCAATAGGCTTTAAAAAGCGTAATTTTAACCTCCTTACTACACCGGGAAAACCTTCTAACCAGCATATTACACCGTACTGCCAATGCTCTGCGCTCTCTCTCCATATCTGCCTGATCCTTGAGGTCCTCCGAAACGTAATGTCCGAGATATTTAAAACTTTTTACCCTTCTGAGCGGAGCCCCATTCAAGGTAATCTGGGGCTCGTATTGAACATGCTTTCGAGCGGCCTCAAAGACCAGGTATTCACACTTAGCCACGTTATATATAAGCCCATGACGAGCTGCATATTCCTCGCAGGTTTTGAGCAAATGTCTTATTGAGCCTGCTGTGGGACCCAGCAGCACCATGTCATCTGCGTAACTTAAATTATTTACACAGATGATTAGTCAATGTTTTTGTTTTAAAAGCCATAGCTATTTATAGATAGATGTAGTTTACGTTTATCTAAAGACGATGTACTAGTAATAGATGGGATGTCGGTTAGTGCGTCCTTGGCGAAGTATGCGAGGCGCCTACGCGTGCTATGCGTCCGGGTCCCATGGTACCGCGGTTAAGGGGAAGGCACAACCCGTCATTGTTTTACTTATAAAAAATATATATTTATTGTCTTTAACAATTGGTTCTTATTCTATATACAGTTGACGGTGCCGACCCAGTAAGTTACTAGTACAGATACTAGTACTTGTGACAGGCGGAACCGCTCTTCCGTATCACAGTACATACATTAAAAAAGAAAAACCCAATTTCGACAGAAACTAATATGCTAAATAACTACTTAGTAATGATGTAGAGAGATAAGAGAATTAAAGTATAAGTGCATGCATCTGTGTGTCTGTGCGTGCGTGTGTCAGTACGTGCGAGTGTGCAAGTATTTATGTAAGTTGTGCTGATGTTTATATTATAGTTTGTTTTAAAAGGCTTTCTACCTCTTTTTAACTTAGTTGTAATAACTATTGTGTGACAGTTATCTTGCGTTTGCGATATGTTAGTCGGTAGATATTAATCTTTTTGTCAACTAGGTTATAAAGTCGGCTTATAGATAAGCACTTGACTGTAATAAAATAAGCGTGGATTTAATAGAATAAGCAAGATTAGTTTAAATTATAAAAAGGTTCAAATAGAATAGTGTATAAAAGTTACCGAACAATAAATATCGACATTTAGCAATAGAATTTATTTTATGTGTACAATATGCCCTGAAATTGTGATCCTCTGTCTAAATAAACAAATATATAGAGGTTAGATTTAACTGCGATTCGTTTTTACGACGCAAATGAAAAGCTTAATGTGAAAACTTCTATCAAATTTTGAAGTAAAATTCTACAATTAAATTGGTAGAATTGATAGGATACATTATGCAAAAGGTATGCCTCCTAAACGAGATGACATTCTAAGTACGCTAACGCTGCGTCGAACGCCTAAAACACTACAACATGTTCATGCGATCACGTGACTACTGGCGTTAGCGTACTTAGTATGTCATTTTGCCTACAGGCCATGGTCAATAAATCGTTAAGGCGTCTATAGTGATTAAGAAATAATTAAAAAGAAGTTTAACGGTAAGGTAAAAGTAAATTTTGCATTGCCTTTTACAGGAAGTGCTAGGGGATTTTGAATACTCGTTAAATTGAAGGTATCGCTATATCGAATGATGCCATATTAAAGTTACACTGTACATGTAAATCATTTTATTTTCAGTTATATTTTTAGAGTGAGAATTTTAATAATATCGCGTGTCGAATAACATTATTAATATAAATATGCAAATTAACTTCTAAACGCGACATCTCATATTAAATTATATTATACATTAACATAAATAATTATCGATAGAGACTACATTCAAAACATAAATATAAATTTAAATACCTGATTGTATAAAAAGCAAAGAAAATCGTAGATGCTTGAAAGTCGTTTTGATAATTGGTCTGCAGGATTATTATATAGACACTTATTATATCGCTATATCGTATCGCTATTTATTAGTCCTTTAGTAAAGAATCTAATACAGTCTCAATCTCTTTTAAACAAGATGACATTGAGCTTCCGAGTGCAACTGGAATAAATTTTAAACAGTTTTTTTAATAATCTTTAACATTAAATTACTTTATTTGCATACAAATGTTTTTGATATATTTCTTCAATAACACATTTTATCTCTCTCTGAAGTAAGCCCCTAATGTCTGAGGATCGTGCCCACCATTTAAGGTTCCTGCAGCAAATGATCTGCTTTTACAGGTTTATGTTTAGTGTACCTCTGATTTATTTTTATTTTAACACTTCATTAAACCACACCAACACTTAAAAGTAAATATAAAAGGAAGCACTGTAACATAGTTAACATAATCAATTAGTATCGCACAATGGGCGGTCTTATCGCTTTGAAGCGATGATTTACTTCCAGAAAGTCTTAAGGAATAAGACAGAGTTAAGATAGTTTATGTAGGTAGATATCTCTTACCACCGTAAAACATTTGGTGGACGCTACTCGAAAGTCTTTAACTTCTTCTATCTTGTTAGTGAGCGATTTCTTAGATAGATTTGGTTCAAAAAAATTGAGAGAAAATCTACAGCCTTTGAACCAGACCAGTGATGACCTTCGGTTCCGAAACATGGCCGCTGACTATAAGCCTCATATGAGAGCTTTGAGTCACGCGACGGGTGATGGAGTGGGCTATATTTGGAGTTTCTTTACGTTATCAAATCAGGAATAAGGAAATCCGTGGAAGAGTCACCGAAATTGCCCCATGCCCCCACATAGTTCAGCGACGGGACAGATAGAAGAACCGATAGATGTTGGGGGCCTAAGTTGCTAGAATGACAACCCAGCATCGTAAGGTAAGCCTTACACAATGCAGCCAAGATTATAAAGCAGGTGGCCAGTATACACTGGATCTTGTGGAATCCTCTCCCACAATTTCAATACAGCCTTCCTGGTTGTTTGATGCAACCCAGTTGTCCACAATAGACGCAGTAACATTGCTTTAAACCGAGGGCAACGTCTGTATTAAGCCATTTCACGTCCTTTCCTCACCAAGTCTTGGCTGTAGCTTCCAGGCTCGGATCCTCTCTCGGTTTCTAAAAGCTAGTAAAGCTTACAGGTAAAGAATCCTCCAATCATAAATAACCTCGTTAATTGAAACCTAGGCCCAGTAATAAAAGGCCACTAGTTAAAGAGAAGATGACGAGTCACAAGCGTCACCACTACTTATAAAATTTAATGTTAAAGTTACTTGCCCTTAACATGTACTACCATTTTTGGCATCCGATTAAAATGCTAATACATTGCAATAAAGAAAAGTGGGAACATTTCGAACCGCTCTTAAATTTTATTTTTTTAATGGATCCATAGTTTATTGTAATTTATATAGTGGCAGGTCTAAAGGTTATTGTTTTATAAATTATTTCTTACAATAGACTTGACGTCTGTAGTCTCGTATATAAACTACTATTAAAATTGAATGCCATTTTACGATAGACAACTTCTTTTATATCGCGTATAAACTACAAGCATATACAACTGTTACTTAGAGTTTTCAAATTTACTGTGTCAAATAAAGGCATTAAGCAACAATTTTATTTGACTCAGTAAATTTTAAGGCATTAAGCACCAATTTTATTTGACACAGTAAATTTTAAGGCATTAAGCAGCAATTTTATTTGACTCAGTAAATTTTAAGGCATTAAGCACCAATTTTATTTGACACAGTAAATTTTAAGGCATTAAGCA
>JACTOM010000869.1:1290723-1313710 GCA_015832385.1 Elymnias hypermnestra | reverse complement strand
TTAAGATTTTCTCAATATTTGCCCGAAGTTGGGAAGTTGGCGGTGTGATCCACCCCCGTGCCTCGGAGAGCACGTTAAGCCGTCGGTCCTGCGCCTGATCTCTCTCCGGTCGTGTCGGATTCTCCCGTCACATTGAACTATGAGAGTGAAGGAATAGAGAGTGCACTTGTGTACTATGCCTGCCAATCCGCACTGGAGCAGCGTGGTGGGTCTATGCTCTAAAAACCCTCGCTCCTCGGAGTGAGGAGGCCTGTGCCCAGCAGTGGGACGTTAATGGGCTAATTACTACTTACTTACTTACTAAGCACCAATTTTATTTGACACAGTAAATTTTAAGGCATTAAGCACCAATTTTATTTGACACAGTAAATTTGAAGGCATTAAGCACCAATTTTATTTGACACAGTAAAGAGAGACGTGTGCATTTTTTATAGAAAATATAAAACTAGTGATAAGCTTTTACGACAACACATTTAAATAAGCACATTTATATGAAAACAAGGATATGCAGTAGCTATTAAAACCACGTTCCTCCAAAGCAAGTTCATCTGCATCAACCTTGACGAAGTCGCAAAGAGGACTTTGTTTTCTACAGTTTTATATAAATTTCCCTCCAAATTACCTGTATATGAGGCACATTTTAAGCAGGATGTGAGGCCAGGGTCAGTATCTGATTCAAATCTTAAAACATTCTTTGACATATTTCCTTAAAGACTTTCTAGGCTCAAATTAATAGTCGGTATTCCCGTAAAACTTGGGGTTATTCAAGGTCAAGGTTAGAGGTTATAAGCTTTTATATTTATAGATATCTCTGGAGGAGGCCTTCAACTTCCATGAGGTTTCTTTTCTATATTGCTGACATGTCAGCGCTTGACTGTAATCACCCGTGATGATACCGTCTAAGATGGATGGGCTAACCTGGTAACAGGTAATATACCTCTTACAGTGTCTTTACAGCATTGTACCGCAATTTTTTTCTTAACACTTAATAAGTCTTTCAGTCAGTCCAGACCAGAAATCAGTCCAGACTTAGATAAATGAGAAAAAGGCCCCTTTTATTTCCTGGGGAATACTTTTAGGCACAAATCCTGATCCATGATGCCTTGCAATACCAGTTAAAATCCAGCGAAACCTTCTTCATTCATATGTGAGCCACCAGGTTTGGAACTTTCGTATTTGTCCCTGGTGTCTCGGATGAGACCGATTGAGGATTCACCGAGGTAGGACTACTCTGACTAAAGCGAGATTTTGCCTCTTTGCGTCAATGAGAAATAGCAGCTAATGGTTTCTGATATTACTTGCTATTTCTCTCTGAATCCCAATCGGACGGTAGTACAATAGCAAGCGAAATTGCGGGTAGTGTAAAGTACTCTAATAGTACATACGATGTGTTAGGAGACCACTTCCGAAAACAAAGACAGACGATAGTACTAATGACACCTTTGATGATGGGACGGAAAAAAATCGATCCTGATTAAAAAAGAAAATCTTATCATATCTTGAAGACTTATTATACGCTCCATCGTGTTAGTACAGCTTAATGAAACGAAAGTTTCATAAAAAGTACATTACTTTACTAAAAAAAGCAACAATGAAACACAAAATAAAAAATCAGCTGACGCTCGGGTCAACGCATGCACGGGCGCTTCGGCTTTTCGTACTTTCCCTCTATGTAGTCGTTTCTTTTACACGCAAACCGGTGCCAGCGACGTGCTCGCTCTTGCAAAGACATTTGCATATTTAAATCCTTTTCAAGCACCTGTAAGGGTAACATACTGAAGTAAACGTCGATAATGGTTTTTGCTTATATAACCCGTTGGAATATGGTAAAACCCGTTCGTAATAAGCGACTACATTGTAACAGGAGTCAATCGGTCTTATATTTCGAAGATTTTGTGATAAATATGGTAATTCACTTATATACATTCGCTTCTATCATTATCATTTTCTTGCCCTTATCCCACTAGGGGGGGTCGGCACAGCCTGTTTCCTTTCGCCATTTCATTCTATCCGCTGTCATTTCTACATTCACACCCCTTACACACATATCCTCTTTCACACAGTTCATCCACACTTTTTTTGGTCGTCCTCTCCCGGCCCTGCCGCTTACCATCATATTTAGGACCCTCTTGCATACATGGCTTTCATGACATGTCCATACCAGGATAGCCTGCCACTGCTTACCTTCTCGGTCACTGGTGCTACTTTCACACTTCCTCTAATATACTCATGCCTAATCTTATGCAATTTTGCCACTCCACACATCCATCCATCTCGACATTCGCATCTCCGATGCAGCAATTTCCTTTCATTCTCCCCTTTGGTGGCCCAGCTCTCTGACCCATACATGATGACAGGTCTTACGATCCGATATACCGCAATTTGTTTGAATATTTTTCTATTTTTTTTTACACGAGGGTAGACAGGAATACGTTAAGTAAACCCTTTATACAATATTGACTCATTAAGTGTGTCGAATGTTGTTTATGTTATACATTATAACCTACAGCGGCCTTCGCATCCTTCTGACTCAGAAATATGACAACTCGGCCTATATTACGAAAGTTATTTGGTCATATTTATACGCCATCCTCTCGGTATTTATATTTACTAGCAACACGCCCTGGCTTTGCACGAGTAGGATATTATATGCCTAGATGTTTTGTCGGTCGTATATTTATGGTTATTTATTGTGTAATATGTATTTGTGTTGTAAAACTGCCTCATTGGTCTAGTGGTTAGCATGTTCGACTACAGACATGAGGCCCTGGGTTCGAGTCCCGGGTCGGGCCATTTCACAACTCGATATTGAGTTTTCTATTAAGATTTTCTCAATATTTGCCCGAAGTTGGGAAGTTGGCGGTGTGATCCATCCCCGTGCCGTCGGTCCTGCGCCTGATCTCTCTCCGGTCGTGTCGGATTCCCGTCACATCGGGCCATGAGAGTGAAGGAATAGAGAGGGCACTTGTGTACTAAACCTGCCAATCAGCAGTGGAGCAGCGTGGTGGGTCTATGCTCAAAAACCCTCGCTCCTCGGAGTGAGGAGGCCTGTGCCCAGCAGTGGGACGTTAATGGGCTGCTACTTACTTACTTACTTTTTATGTATTCGTCAGAATACAAACGGTTGTATAAAATTAGTGAGCAATCTGGGTATGACAAAAGTGGGTAAGGCATCACTTCGGCGTGGGTTATCAAAACGCGGGTGGCATTGTTATACTTTCGGACCGTGCTGCGTATACAATTTTTCATCAGCCCGGGACCAAAAATTCAATAATAATGTAAATAATAAAGTTTATAATAATGTGAAATAAAGTTAGTTATTGACTTAATAGCTGGCATGTTTCAACTATGTGTGCTGGAGTGTTGGTGCCAACACTTATGTATGGTCGTGAAAGTTGGGTGTGGCAGAAGAATCACAAAAGTAAAATAAATGCGGTAGAGATGAGAGCGTTGAGAAGCATGAGTGGATTAAAACTGAGTGACAGAGTAAGAAATAGTGTGATAAGAGAACGTTGTGGTATAAAAGAAGACGTAGTGACTAAAATTGAAAAAGGTATGCTTAGATGGTTTGGGCATGTAGAGAGAATGAATGAAAGGAGACTGACAAAAAGGATTTATGAGTCAAGAGTGAATGCGAAAGTTGGAAGGGGAAGACCGAGGCGAACGTTCCTGGACCAAATCCAGGACATTTTAAATAACGGCCAGGTCAAGAGTACTCTAAACCGACGAACTTGTATGAAAGGTTTAATGAGATTGAAAGAAGCGAAGGAGATATGCAAGGATCGTGGCAAGTGGAAGGATGTCGTCTTTGCCTACCCCGAAGGGAATGAGGCGTGATGCTATGTATGTATGTATGTATGTATGTTTCAACTATGTAACTAAGCATCGAGTTGTTATCTCATTTATTTATGACAACTTTGAAACACACACTAAATCTGCGACACTAATTAAAATATTTTAAATAAATTAATTAATATAAGTTGTAATGCATAGTTAGAAGATTTAAGTGAATCAAGTGCATAACAAATTTTGCTGACGAAGCAAAAAAATGACCAAATTACGCATTTCTTTAATCGGGAAGCAATGTGGCACTTTCGTCACTCAAAATAGCCCTGAAAGTACGAACTGTCGATATAGGTATGATAAAAAAGTTTTATTCCTATATCTCCTAAGAAATACATCATTTAAGTTAATTTAATGAATTAAATTTAAAAATAAACTTAAAATTACAGTGGATAACTTACTTTTCATCCTGATAAACAAATTGGTTAAACGTCATGTTAAAGTTAAAATAGAAATTAGAATGATACTTCCAATAATTCACCAAAATTTTCTAAAGCATCACATAGTAAGGGGTTTCATGTATAGTGGGGGCAATCCGTCCTCACCTAGAGGAGTGGCTATGTAGGAGACATGGGTCGCTCTCTTAAAGGTTGGTGCAGGTGCTTACCGGCCACGGTTGCTTTGGTACCTGCACCAAATTGTTAGGTGTGAAGAAACACCCACCTGCCAACAGTGTGGTACTCTAATCGATACGGCCCACCACACGGTAGCAGTATGTCCGGCTTGGTTAGTGGAACGCTGGCGAACTTCATAAAATGTATGCTCGTCAGCAATACTAACTGGAGGGCAATTGCCTCCTTCTGCGAGTCGATCATTTTGCAGAATGAGACACTAAGCAGAGAAAGGGAGGACGCCGCGGATTCCTCTGCTCGCCGAAGAAGGAGGCCTGGAAGACGGGGGCGGGGTTTTTGCCGCCTCCTTCCTCTATTTTAAATTTGGCACAGTTGTGAAGGCAAACAAATCCGGGGTGCCAGAGTAGAATGTATTCTCTGAGCCTTTGGCCCCTCACTAAAGGATCAAGAGGGTTTCGCTGGGTTTTAGTGGGTATTCTGGTTTTGTCTAGTGAGTCCCACACTCCCAACTGATGACTGTTCGGTTGGGGTGCGTAAATGCATTTCCCAGCGTCAAAAAAAAAAGGGGTTTCATGTGCGTAGGGGACACATAAAGCTAATAGCTTGGTGAAATCGGTTATAAGTCTATTAAAAGTTCTAAAGCAACCCAGGGGAAAAGGTTGTGAAGTCGGTTTTTAAATATTTTTACAATTAATTTAAAACTTACTTGAATTTGTTGTGGGTTCTTCTTCGAATATAATGCAAAGGACCCTTCGTGACTTATGCTTTTAACTCGTTTTAGCGATCATCTGCTGTACTTTGGAAATAATATTTGTAGATTCAAAAGTTCTATGAAGTCCCACTTACATTTGATTTGATTCGAATCCAGGACATATTACACAACAGATGTGTAATACTAAACACAAAAATAAACCCAAAAATCAAACCCGCAACCTTGCTACTGTGTCGCGATTGGGAATTTCTCTTAACCTTCGCAAAACCTCGTACGTCTGTGTGTCACCGAACAATGAGTCACGTGTGGGCGAATATTAATTAGTAATCTATATAGCTAATCCTTCCAGTCATATTGGAAAGTGTTTTTTTATTGCTGATAGGTCAGTAAAAAGTAATTAAGTAGCAGCCCATTAACGTCCCACTGCTGGGCACAGGCCTCCTCACTCCGAGGAGCGAGGGTTTTTAGAGCATAGACCCACCACGCTGCTCCACTGCGGATTGGCAGGCATAGTACACAAGTGCACTCTCTATTCCTTCACTCTCATAGTCCGATGTGACGGGAATCCGACACGACCGGAGAGAGATCAGGCGCAGAACCGACGGCTTAACGTGCTCTCCGAGGCACGGGGGTGGATCACATCGCCAACTTCCCAACTTCGGCCAAATATTGAGAAAATCTTAATAGAAAACTCAATATCGATTTGAAATTGGCCCGACCCGGGACTTGAACCCAGGGCCTCATGTCTGTAGTCGAACATGCTAACCACTAGACCAATGAGGCAGTCCAGATAGGTCAGTACTTGACTGTATTCTCATCTGATGGAAAGTAATGACATAGTCTGAGATAGGACCACAATAACCTAGTTTTGGTTATGAAACAGCATCGCTAAGGACTTTGCTGATGGTAACTAGCCACGGCCAAAACCTGCCATCAGTCCAGATCCAGGCAAAGCAGAGAATATTATTGCCTAAACTTGCACAATTGTACAAATATGTACAATGAGAAATCATTTGTGAAGTTTAGCATATTTATAATAAGAAACCGACATTTCAGCGAACTTCATCGAAGGTATTATTTAAGGAAGGATGATGATTCTTGCGCAGCTTGGTGCAAGTTCTGACCTTGCATTGATGCTGGAATGCCTGTATCAAATCGGCTGGGAGAAGTCACCTGCTTGCCATCATCGCAAGGCAGATATCTTCTTACGCCACCACGATTTGTCAGATTATAAAGCCTCATCCAGGGGTTTTCTCAACTTTGTTGTTTTGTTATCGAGACTTGGCCTCATTGACCAGGAATTTCTTCAAGCATCAGTATTGTCCGTTAATCTTTTATGACTGTTCTTTGACGGGCTGCTATCTGCCAGTTCTGTAGCTTAAGGACGGATTGTTGTTTTGTTGAACTTGCATGGATGCTGGAAAAGCTCCTGTACGAAATCTCCTGGAAGTAGTCACCTGTTTGCCATAATTGTGACGCGGTTATCGACTCACTGAAAGAGTTTGTGTAACCTCATCCAGGCTTTCTCTCATCTTTGTTGTTCAGGTATACGGGCCTCTAGACTTTCACATCATTTACCAAGAATTTCTTCAAGCATTATGCCCGTATTTAAACGGGCTGGTTCCCACCAAATATGTAGCCTGCGGACCTCTCGCTAGAGAGCGTTGTAAACCCGATTCTAATAAATCGAAGATGGTGGGCAGGAGTGGTATTCTTCTGATAGATTATAGGCTTTGGTTGTGCAGGTTCTTGAGTTTTCCTAAATCCTCAAAGGACAACAGGATGCTAAAGTAATCCCCTTTTGTTTTACTTAAGGATGAAGAGGGGTTTGCGACGTCTTTCACAAGGTAGGGAAAGGGAAGCTGCATCAGAAGCCATCTCTGTCTGAAAAAGGTAAACAGGGATTAGGAGAGATGCTTTCGTGTGTCTTCTGCCCCTTTGAATGGTCCTGACAGGTGATGCCTGGTGTAACAGAAAGGAATGTCCCCACTAAATCTCTGGAGCCATAGGACCAGCGAATCTTGCTGCGTTTAAGCATTTCCAAGAAAAATAAGGTTTTCCGAGGTCTCCTCCGCCGCTTAGTCCCAAAAACCTGACTTCCGTGGGTCGGGTATGTTGTGTAAATCTATTTCTTGTAGATTAGAACTTAGGTCTAACACGGCGACATGAAATACTTCACATTAGGTGCTATATAATCGGTTGCTGGTACACCATTATAAAGAAATGAGGTCTATAAAGGAATCTATTGCCTTTAACCGACAGGGAAATACCCATCAACTACATTATTTAAGGTACAGCAACCGGATTTCGGTATGCAAAGCAGCCGCTGGCCTCGAGATAACAAAGTGCTCACACTAACCGCAAGTTTACCGACATTGTCTTAAACAATTAAGCAAATTATGTTAATTTTTAAACTAAAAATAACTTAATTAGCAAGCGATGATGTGTGGATTATTACGGTCAGTTTTGTAAACAACGGCTATTCCATAAGTACAGTGTAATAGCAATATGGAAATATTACTTGTTCAAGTAGGCTCAGAAAGCTCTTTAGAACTTTCAGTAGCCTGTTCGATGGTGACAAATTTACCAATGGTTCGGGAAGTTGATGCTACTGAGAAGAAACTCAGAAGTCATTCTAAAAACAGTTTTTGTAGGTTGTATCTTTGTAGGATATTGAGGAAAGGGAAGGATCATTTTGAAAGTTTGTTTGATAGAAATGAAGCAGAGGTAAATATGATCTCTGCGGATAGCATTGAATATGAGATAAATGATAGCGGTTGTCTGATTCAAGCATTGAAGTCTCTCTATTAGGGTTCTAGTGCTTGTGTCAGAATAAACGGAGGGTACACGGAGTGGTTTCCTGTCGAAAGAGGTGTTCGACAGGGATGTGTTGCGTCACCATGGCTGTTCAACCTATTCATGGATAAATGTTTGACAGATTTAAAAGAAAGTATGTATGGGTTAAGAATGAATGAATTACTCATCAAATGTTTACTCTACGCTGATGATCAAGTAATACTTGCGTCATCCGCTAATGAGCTACAGGAGATGCTAAATATTATGAATGAAGCTTTGAAAGGGAAAGGAATGAAAGTGAATGTAAACAAAACGAAAGTTATGCTTTTTGAACGAGATGAATCTATGATGAATGGCAATATTTTGATAGATGGGGAACAAGTGGAAGAGGTGAAAGAATTTGTATACTTGTGATCTGAATTTACAAAAGATGGAATATGTGAAAGTGATATTGAAAGGAGAGTGAATGCAGGGATTATGGTAAATGGGGCCCTGCGCGCCTTTATGAATAGCCAGATGGTGTCTCAAAGGGCCAGACTGGCGGTGCATGCAGGAGTGTTGGTGCCAACACTTATTTATAGTGAGAGTTGTGTATGGCAGAAGAATCACATAAGTAAAATATATACGGTAAAGATGAGAGCGTTGAGAAGTATAAATGGATTGAAACTGAGTGACAGAGTAAGAAATAGTGTGATAAGAGAACGTTGTGGTATAAAAGAAGACGTAGTGACTAAAATTGAGAAAGGTATGCTTAGATGGTTTGGGCATGTAGAGAGAATGAATGAAAGGAGACTGACAAAAAGGATTTATGAGTCAAGAGTGAATGCGAAAGTTGGAAGGGGAAGACCAAGGCGAACGTTCCTGGACCAAATCCAGGACATTTTAAATAACGGCCAGGTCAAGAGTACTCTAAACCGACGAACTTGTATGAAAGGTTTAATGAGATTGAAAGAAGCGAAGGAGATATGCAAGGATCGTGGCAAGTGGAAGGATGTTGTCTCTGCCTACCCCGAAGGGAATGAGGCGTGATGCTCTGTATGTATGTATCTTTGTTTCGTTTTATAAATCGGTTGTGTAAATATTTCTTAAAATAATATAGAATCGAATGCAATACTTATTGCTTTGTCTTGTTAAAGATGATTATGCTTGAACCGACAAATGATTTATGTACCTTTTTCACCCCGACATATGTCAGGATTATAAGTTTGCTTTTACTGTATAAACATATGAATTTACAAAATTTTATCTTTAAATAGTTTGAAATGATGTCGCTATCGTTCTCTGTTGGCTTAGATCTTTTAAACAGGACTAGAAGGAGGCTTCAGCCGTGGCTAGTTACATCACTTTAGATTGTACCATCACTCACCATCAGGTGAGATTACAATCATGCGCTTACCTGTCAGCAATAAAGAAACCTTTAGCAAAAGTTACCATAGCAACGGTGGTTAATAGCGTTTTTCGTTTACCCATTAATAGTTGATGCACGTAACTCTGCACCCCGTAAATGAGAGAAGGAACAAATTTGGTTAGCATGAAAAAGGTTATAGTGAGCCAACTTTAATAGATAGACATATACTGTTGCAGACTTTGTTTTAGAACTTTTAAAGAGGAACAATTCTTTGATATATGTTTATTGTAAAATATTAACCGTTTAAGCAGAGCCCACTGCGGAAGCTTTCAAAATGAAAGAAAAAATGATCTTGAAACATTCTTCAGTAGTGCATTGCTCACATTATTCGTCGTATCGATATATACCCTATGGCCTTCCTCGGTAAATGGGCTATCTATCATTAAAAGAATTTTTCAAATCGGACCAGGAGTTCCTGAGATTATTGCGTCCAAGCAAACCAACTCTTCGGCTTCGGCTTCGGATAAACCTTTTCGACGAGACTGACTATGAAAAAGTCAATATTCTAAACTATTTGTACACCTAATCTGTTTAGTTGTTTTTACATTAACAAATAAACATCTAGTTTCGTTTCCACTTCATCAATATAAAGTACGAGTGGAACATTTATAGAAGCGATACGTAGAACTCCCAAGAAGTTTTTCTAGAAGTTATACAATAACAAGATAATTCAGTTTACGTGATACGTTGTGAAATACAGACGGACGGGCCATTGTTGTGTTTCCCATCAATTATTGCGGCCGGCAATTATTGGAATTGGCATTTAATTGGCAATTACGTGTACAAAGTAAATTAATATGTACACCTCATTATGTATGTATTTGTAACAGTGAATATATCAATACGACTTAGTGTATGAGAAAACTAAAAGGTTTATTATAATTATGATGAATTGAGTTTGTTTTGGGTTCTTAGACTTTCAGGATTTCAAAGAAACATTTAAGATATAGTAAGTAAAGCAAATAACGCAGTTGTAATGCGAGAAAACTTTGACACCTTTTTTAGACTATAAAAGACTTGTTGACCACCAAAAAGTTTATTGCGCGTTCGTAGATTTAGAAAAGGCCTATGATCGAGTGGTGAGGAATGAGCTGTGGTCAACGTTATCTACGTATGGGGTGAGCGGTTGTCTGATCCAAGCATTGAAGTCTCTCTATGAGGGTTCTAGTGCCTGTGTCAGAATAAACGGAGCGTACACGGAGTGGTTTCCTGTCGAAAGAGGTGTTCGACAGGGATGTGTTGCGTCACCATGGCTGTTCAACCTTTTCATGGATAAATGTTTGACAGATTTAAAAGAAAGTATGTATGGGTTAAGAATGAATGAATTACTCATCAAATGTTTACTCTACGCTGATGATCAAGTAATACTTGCGTCATCCGCTAACGAGCTTCAGGAGATGCTAAATATTATGAATGAAGCTTTGAAAGGGAAAGGAATGAAAGTGAATGTAAACAAAACGAAAGTTATGCTTTTTGAACGAGATGAATCTATGATGAATGGCAATATTTTGATAGATGGGGAACAAGTGGAAGAGGTGAAAGAATTTGTATACTTGGGATCTAAATTTACAAAAGATGGAACATGTGAAAGTGATATCGAAAGGAGAGTGAATGCAGGGAATATGGTAAATGGTGCTCTGCATGCTTTTATGAATAGCCAGATGGTGTCTCAAAGGGCTAGACTGGCAGTGCATGCTGGAGTGTTGGTGCCAACACTTATGTATGGTAGTGAAAGTTGGGTATGGCAGAAGAATCACAAAAGTAAAATAAATGCGGTAGAGATGAGAGCGTTGAGAAGCATGAGTGGATTAAAACTGAGTGACAGAGTAAGAAATAGTGTGATAAGAGAACGTTGTGGTATAAAAGAAGACGTAGTGACTAAAATTGAGAAAGGTATGCTTAGATGGTTTGGGCATGTAGAGAGAATGAATGAAAGGAGACTGACAAAAAGGATTTATGAGTCAAGAGTGAATGCGAAAGTTGGAAGGGGAAGACCAAGGCGAACGTTCCTGGACCAAATCCAGGACATTTTAAATAACGGCCAGGTCAAGAGTACTCTAAACCGACGAACTTGTATGAAAGGTTTAATGAGAATGAAAGAAGCGAAGGAGATATGCAAGGATCGTGGCAAGTGGAAGGATGTTGTCTCTGCCTACCCCTATGGGAATAAGGCGTGATGCTATGTATGTATGTATGTAAGACTTGTGCCATTTGGCAAAGTGATCATTTGTGATTTAGACAATCTATCAGCAGAAACTCCATATTCATACGGTATCGGGAGCTCCCAGTGGACTGGACACAGCTAGTGTTTACTCTCGAATTGCAGGCGATTTATGTGAAACAGTAATTTAACTCATGTCTTTGAAATGTAGCAACTTTTTTTGTAATATTAGACACAGCTGGGGGGTCTCAGCGAATCATTATGACGTCGCTGATCGGCACAGACCTCTGGCTAATATTATACATGTAATGCTCATCGGTGAGCAAGCCTGGAGAGCGGTTGCCTCCTTTTGCGAGACTGTCATCTCGCTTAAGGAGGCACGACAAAGGGAGAGGGTAAATGCCGCTGAGACTCCAGCCCAGACGAAGGGGAGTAGGAAACAGGAGGCGGTGGTTCATCCAATTCCACCCCCTGTAGAATATCTGTGAGCTGGCTATAACCGAGAGGCCAGAGAGGAATGCCTCAACGAGCCTCTCGCTCTCCACTCATGGTTGACGACGGTCTCGCTGGGTTTTAGTGGGTATAGCGAGTTCTTCCCCCTCGCGGAGCGCCACACTCCCGACCACACAGTCAGGGTGCGTAAATGCATTTCCCAGCGACAAAAAAAAACTACTTTTGTAACGTAAATCTATGAGAAGGGATATTTCCATATTTCTGTGGTCAGGAAGGAAATCTACTAGGCACAGGTAAACAGAATACTGACTGACGTCTGATTAACTTGAAATTTAGCTAAGTATTTTTAACTGCCTCATTGGTCTAGTATGTTCGACTACAGACATGAGGTCCTGGGTTCGAGTCCCGGGTCGGGCCAATTCAAAATGGATATTGAGTTTTCTATTAAGATTTTCTCAGTATTTGCCCGAAGTTGGGAAGATGGCGGTGTGATCCACCCCCGTGCCTCGAAGAGCACGTTAAGCCGTCGGTCCTGCGCCTGATCTCTCTCCAATCGTTTTGGGTTTCTGTCATATCGGACTATGAGAGTGAAGGAATAGAGAGTACACTTGTTGTGTACTATGCCTGTCAATCCGCACTGGAGCAGCGTGGTGGGTCTATGCTCTAAAAACCCTCGCTCCTCGGAGTGAGGAGGCCTGTGCCCAGCAGTGGGACGTTAATGGGCTGTTACTAACTAAGTATTTTTATAATGTATAAGTATGCCCTATAAGGAGGGCATTTTGCCATATTCCCACAGGTTCGTGATCAACGAAGGTAAAATCTACCTAATTTCGTAATGTAAACGATCTATAAGAAGGTAATTTTCCATATTCCTACAGGGACAGGAACTATGCGAGATATCCGTTGAGTGAGTGAATCTGTTAAGCTTATGTAAACGTATATACTATATATACGTTTACATAAGCTTAAAGCTTATCAGATTCACTGACTGACTATTAAGGTTTTCTCTAACACTATTCAGCGGATTTACTTGAAATTTCGTAAATGATCTCGTTTTATAAAGCAGATGCTCTATGATCAGAGAGATGATGCAGCTATGAGGAGCGATTTTTCCATATTCCCACGAGATCGGTAACTACGAGGGTTATTTATATATACATAAGCGACATGTTAAGTTATTCATACAGGGCATAAACTTGAAATTTAGCAATGTTACTCTTTTTATGATGTAGACGCTTTATAAAGATTTTTTTTTCATTTTTCAGGACATTAGGAACTACGAAGGTTACTTATATATGTATTTAAGTGACATAACACCACCACTACATTATTATCATGATTTCTGTGAATCTATACATTGGATATATTTGAAATTAAATTTTTTGTCTCCTTTTATAATAAAAACACTATATAAGCAAGAATTTCCTCATCTTCTCACGGTATCAGCAGCTACTAGAGTAAAACCACTGAGCAGAGCTAGTATTTGATATCAATTTGCAGACAATTGCTATATAAAACAAAAAGTAAACTCAAATTATTGACTTTATAAAACGAGTTTTTAAGAATTAATTTGATGCTAAATATTGTGCTATTTAAATATCCGTAGTTACATTTGAGCTGACATTTCGAGAACTATCCCATCAGGGGTCACGAACATTTACGAAACTCGAATTATTTATATTTATACGATAAAAACGATAATCCTCGGGTGTTTTAATGCAATTTAACAAGTCAACTTTGAAATTACTTTCAATAATGATAAAAAAAATATATTAATCCTTCACAGAAATGTATAAATAAATAGGGGTAGACAAGATGACTTTCTAAGTACGCTAACGTCAGTAGAACGGTTCAACAATGTATGGGAATGACGTATCGTATCGATATGTCACGTGATCACTTTAACAAATCGTATTGCTCTAGTCGTTCGATTTAAATTAGAATGCATTTAAGCTTTTTTATTTGTAACAGATCAGCGTTTGATCGGTAAAAGGTTCAGTTATTTCCATTTAAGAACGTAAGGAATATCAATGACTCTTCTTAACTTCTGGCCAATATACATCTTAAAGACCTACATCCCAATATCTGACAACGATCTCTATTTTATCCATGTGTTGCGCTTTTGTAAGAATTACAATATGTTTTTTACAATTTTAAATTTGTTTAAGTGCACTTTATTTAAGAAGCTAATCAGCTCCCTAGTTAAGATGACATTGCAAAAAAATGAAGGCAAAAGTCCCGCTACCATTTTGATTGTAGAAAGAAAGAAGAAGAAAAAAAATAAATTTATTCTACATTGCATGCACATTCGTCAACAAAAAATAAAGAAAAAATACAATTATTTATAAACAAACTTAAATTATTATGAATGAAAAATACTAAACTTACTACCTATATATATACAATGTAGAAAAGATCTGCAGCTCAGCAATTGCTATGCGTCCGAGTTAGAAAATCACATGGCGCTGATTTTCAGCTGCTGCCTATAAAACTAAAACTAAAACTAAAACTAAAACTAAAACTAAGTAAAGATAGCGCCACGGACCTACGCACTATACATGTATATATACGAATACATGGATATATAAGAAGTTAAAAAAGTAAAAATAAGGAATCAGTCGTATATTTGTTGTAATAAATAAAGATAAGTAAGTAAGTAAGTGGCAGCCGACTCCAAATATAACAATACGAAAAACACTATAAAAGAATACGCAATTATTTCTTACTTTTTAGAGCTTATTAATATTTGTAAGTCTGTTTTGAAGGTGGTTCTTTTTTTTTTTGTTAAAATTTATGTTTATTTTTTTATTTTTAGTGAATCTGAAGTAAACTAACAAATTTCTTTCAATATGTGTACACCTAAAACGCGTTTCTCATGAGATNTTCGGCGGTTGACCTCTTTCTCGAAATTGGACCTACCTAGCTGGACAATGTGTCCCAGGTATGTATATTCGTCTACAATTTCGAGTGCTGAGTTCTCAACGATGACTGGGTGGAGCGGAACATGGATATTGGACATAACTTTCGTCTTATCCATGTTCATTTTTATTGTAGATAGATTGTATATAACATTAATAAAAGAAAAGATAAGTAGGTTTGGTTTTCATAAAAAGTATATTTGGACTTACTTTATTCGCTTATTTTTCATTCTATTATATATAATAAAACTGTTTGTTTTATTTTAAATAAAAGAGGGCACGGCCGTACGCTTTCTAGACTTTTCTAAAATATCAGGGAACTGTGTTACTATTGTTATTTACACACAGCTGGCCGTTGCTGTGTAGTGTATGTAAGAATTTATACAAGTTGATGATGCCCTGGAGTACCTGGCTGCCGACAGATAATTTGTAGACGACGATATCGTGCCGAATTTTAGGAAAGCTTGTACAGACGGAAATATCAGCGAAGACTGATGATCGGCAGTGTGGGTCTCGGCGAGGGGAGAGACCATGCAATACCCATTAAAACCCAGAAGAACCCTCTTCATTAATTAGTGGAATATCCGTGAAGCGTTTGCATATTCCTCTCTGACGACGAGTATTCCCGTCGGCGGTGAGAGGGAGCATCGACTGCCTTTAGTCATACATACATACATTTATTCACTGTTTCATCTGTATAACCTCTATGAGTGACAACGGGTATCTATGTATCCCTATAACTCAAGTTAGATAGAACTTCCAGGTTCGACAATACTTGATAATTATAACCTAATGTTGACGATCCCCGTCCCTTAACACAACATGATATCACGCTAATATTCAAATAAGGTAAAGGTCAGATATTTTGAACTTTAATATGACTAACCTTCGCGGTACAATACTTATAATTAATCTATGTTACTTTCATGTTGTCGGAATTTATTTTTTGGGCAAAGCTCTAATCCTCTTTGGCATGATATTTAACTAATTAACTAGCTGTTGGATGCGGTGTTGCTCACGTAGTCACGTATGTAAATTGTCGGTTAAGCTGGCGCAATGGTGGAAGTGCTCGTTTCTACGCCCGCGTGGTATAGTGTTTTAGAATAGCATTTTTAATCATTTTTAATCATTCTCCGAATATAGGCTAACGAAAGCCTTAAATTTATTCCACCTTATATACATTTTGGGGGACTAAAGTCGTGTAAATTTCATATTCGCCGTGTCATAGGAAACGCTAATCTCACGTCTGAAGAGTTCAGCACAGTATTAGCGCAAATAGAGGCAGTCCTGAACTCTCGTCCTATGTACCCAACATCCTCTGATCCTGAAGACCTCCTTCCTCTCTGTCCCTCCCATTTCATGATTGGTCGACCGCTCACTTCGCCTGCCAGCAATGACTTGTCGACAGAGTCGAACAGATGCGACAGCACTTCTGGCAAATTTGGTCGAAAGAATACGTTGATGAACTTCAAATGCGAACCAAATGGAAGACTATGAAAGACGACATCGTTCCCAATACTCTTGTGGTCGTCAAAGAGGCCTTCTATCTTCTCCTCTCAAATGGCGCCTCGGGAGAATCGTCCATAAATTCGTCGGATGGATTATCATGGGTGTCAATCATTAAACCTTCGAATGGCAACATCCAGAGATCCTACGCAAAAATCTGCCCACTTCCATCACTAAATGAAGAGGAACTTCGCGACAGCACCGAAGAGCCTCCGTTGGAAGCAGGTGCTCCCAAGGCCGGGGGCATATGTTAACGCCATCTACACGTCAATACTCGTAACCCTCGACGTCTGAGGAAGACGACACTGACACGAGCTGACTTTCGGTTTTCAAAATTGTACAAGGAATACACGTTAACGAACTCGGTATAAAATCGTCCCATTAAGTCGCCATATCCAACTATTCGTCGAAAAACGCAAAACCCAAAGGAAACACAGGCCTGATCGTCGTATGCGTAACAAGGCGTAATTATTTTATAAATACGACACATTTGTAACTCCAAAGAACTTATTGTCCTTTCTCAGGCTCCAGACTATCTATGTCCAAAATATCATTTAAATCAGTTGAGTGGTTTTGGCGTGAAAGAGTGACAGACAGATAAAGTTACTTTCGCATTTATAATATTAGTAAGGATTTTTATTTTTCACCTTTGAAAGTAAAAGGAATCACTTTGACATATCGCATAAACGGCCTGATAAATAAGTTTCAATCGTCTAGCTCTAAAACGACGACATTTTTATGCGTTATAACTATTTTTTCGCATTAAAAAGTAGCTATATATTGCGCTTTCGTAGATTTAGAAAAGGCCTATGATAGGAAGAGTGGTGAGGAATGAGCTGTGGTCAACGTTATCTACGTATGGGGTGAGCGGTAGTCTGATCCAAGCATTGAAGTCTCTCTATGAGGGTTCTAGTGCTTGTGTCAGAATAAACGGGGAATCACCATGGCTGTTCAACTTATTCATGGATAACTGTTTGACAGATTTAAAAGAAAGTATGTATGGGTTAGGAATTAATGAATTACTCGTCAAATGTTTACTCTACGCTGATGATCAAGTAATACTTGCATCATCTGGTAATGAGCTACAGGAGATGGTAAATATTATGAATGAAGCTTTGAAAGGGAAAGGAATGAAAGTGAATGTAAACAAAACGAAAGTTATGCTTTTTGAACGAGATGAATCTATGATGAATGGCAATATTTTGATAGATGGGGAACAAGTGGAAGAGGTGAAAGAATTTGTATACTTGGGATCTAAATTTACAAAAGATGGAACATGTGAAAGTGATATCGAAAGGAGAGTGAATGCAGGGAATATGGTAAATGGTGCTCTGCATGCTTTTATGAATAGCCAGATGGTGTCTCAAAGGGCTAGACTGGCAGTGCATGCTGGAGTGTTGGTGCCAACACTTATGTATGGTAGTGAAAGTTGGGTATGGCAGAAGAATCACAAAAGTAAAATAAATGCGGTAGAGATGAGAGCGTTGAGAAGCATGAGTGGATTAAAACTGAGTGACAGAGTGAGAAATAGTGTGATAAGAGAACGTTGTGGTATAAAAGAAGACGTAGTGACTAAAATTGAGAAAGGTATGCTTAGATGGTTTGGGCATGTAGAGAGAATGAATGAAAGGAGACTGACAAAAAGGATTTATGAGTCAAGAGTGAATGCGAAAGTTGGAAGGGGAAGACCAAGGCGAACGTTCCTGGACCAAATCCAGGACATTTTAAATAACGGCCAGGTCAAGAGTACTCTAAACCGACGAACTTGTATGAAAGGTTTAATGAGAATGAAAGAAGCGAAGGAGATATGCAAGGATCGTGGCAAGTGGAAGGATGTTGTCTCTGCCTACCCCGAAGGGAATGAGGCGTGATGCTATGTATGTATGTATGTATGTATGTAAAAAGTAGCCTATATATTTTATCAGTCTCTTCACTATCTGTATACCAAATTTCATTTAAATCAGTTTAATAGTTTTGGCGTGAAAGGTACAGACAGATAGTGCTCTTTTCGCATTTATAATATTAGTAAGGATAATACACCAACCAGCTAATTCTCCAAATCAAGCTTGCGTAAAAAAAATTCACTTCAAATTGAGTAGTTTCCTTCACAACCATCTTTTTTATAGATATTTATTGAAATACAGTTAAAAGGAAATTAAAATAGCGGAACTTCTTTCTAGAAATAACATTTTTTGACAAAAATTTAAGCGATTAAAACAAATTTGATCCATCGTATCGATTCGTCACCCTAAGCGTATTAATATTCATGTTTTTCGTAAGATTAACTGGTGTTCTTAGAAAAATATGAGGAATTTCTTATTATAATATACGAGATAATTTCCGAGTGACACCCGCGTAGTTGGTGATCTCTTGGTGATATGGAAAAGGCCCATTTTATTCTATGTTCACTCTGTGACCGTTTACTTTTAGAAAAATGGCACTTTGATGAACTTCAAGTATTGAGCGCGTTAAGTCCTAGATTTGATTCCCGGTGGGATAAATTTGAATTTATATGACGGCATTTTATAAATTGTTTAGAACTAAACTCATGGCGGCCTTATGCCGTGACACGTAATCAACTTACTAGCATACAAAAATAACAATTAAGTAAAAGTAAGTATGTATTCTAGGAGAGAGGGTTTTCAGAGCCACCACGCTGCTCTAGTGCGGATTGGGAGGCATAGTACACAAGTGCACTCTCTATTCCTTCACTCTCATAGTCCGATGTGACGGGAATCCGACACGACCGGAGAGAGATCAGGCGCAGGACCGACGGCTTAACGTGCTCTCCGAGGCACGGGGGTGGATCACACCGCCAACTTCCCAACTTCGGGCAAATATTGAGAAAATCTTAATAGAAAACTCAATATCCATTTTTGGATTGGCCCGACACGGGACTCGCACCCAGGACCTCATGTCTGTAGTCGAACATGCTAACCACTAGATCAATGAGGCAGTTAAAAAAAAATAAAAATTGCAGGTAAGGAAAAAGAAAAATATAAGCTACTACAATGTTACACAAATGCATTTGTCTGTATAGATGCCTACGAAATATGGCAATGTGTGTGTGTGTGTGTGTTCGTGTACGCGTATGCAGATGCATTTAATGTTTGTCAGTGTGTGTATATTCATATATTGTGTGTCAGTGTGTTTATGTGGCGATGCATGTGATGCGCATTAAAAATGGTAACGTGTGTTCGTGCGTATGTGTATGCAGGTGCATTTGATGTGTACCAGTGCGTGTGATGGATGTCAGTTTATGTGTAGATGCGCGTAATGTGTATCAATATATGTGTGCGTGTAGATGCGCATGATGTATCTTAGTGTGTGTAAATACGCATGATGTGTGTCAATGTGTGTGCAGATGTAATATGTGTCAGTGTGCGTGTGGAAATGGCATTTTTTGGATTGGAACAGGCTTCCGGGTTAGCTAGTTACCGTCCTGCTAACATAGACGTTTTAAGCAAAAAGCGTGTTCTGTATAATGTAAGAACTATAACAGGTAAATTATCTCTTACTAGATTAACACGCTTCCATCTTAGACTGTATCATTTACAAATTGATGAGATTACAGTAAACCTCTTAACTTTTTATCAATAAAATAACAGTTATTAAACAAGCTATGTATTTTAAATTGTCCACAAAAGAATTCGAAATAACATAATTGTTTATATTTGTTTTATTTACATAAATATTCAAAGGTCGCGTAGATTATGTTTAACTAGAATAAATTTGCTTTATTTATATTAAAATTCTGAAGCTTTTCTACGATCACACTTAAACGTCTAACAGATTTCGATTAAATTGGGTATATAAATAGTTTAAGACCTGGAGTAACGAATGGGAAACATTTTAAATCCTTTTTTGACGCAGAGGACCCACAGAATACCCGCGAAGCCCTTGACAACCTTGAAAACTAAAATTAAGGTACCCCCTTAGAATACATTAAGGTGCCAGTTAAGGTATTGTTTGAATAGCTAAGGGTTCCTTAATTACATTTAGGGCCAGTTAAGGGGATTGTTTCTTAACCTAAGGTACCCCCTAAGAATACATTAAGGTGCCAGTTAAGGTATTGTTTCAATAGCTAAGGGTTCCTTAATTACATTTAGGGCCAGTTAAGGGGATTGTTCCTTAACCTAAGGTACCCCCTAAGAATACATTAAGGTGCCAGTTAAGGTATTGTTTCAATAGCTAAGGGTTCCTTAATTACATTTAGGGCCAGTTAAGGGAATTGTTTCTTTAGCCAAGGGTTCCCCTAAGTGTATTTGGGTGCCAGTTAAGGGGTATTTATAATCACATAGCATTTTTATTCATAACAGATTCGCGTTGAACGAATATTCTGGAAATAATATATAAATGTGTCAATTATTGCAAAATATGAACGCCCTCTTGCACAATAACGATTAATATTATCAATTTCCTAACTCATTTGTAATTTTTTCACGTTAAAACCGCCAATATATTGAAATAATGCTTTCACTTGACGCCAGAGGTGACTTTGTGAAGGACAGAGGATGTAAAATAACAGGCAAAACTTGATGAGCATCAAATGACTTAATAATATTGACAAAATACACAACATTATTGGAATAAAAATAATTTATTTTTTATACAACTATTATTAATTGATTTATAATTAACATTTTATAAACTTTATTTGCGTCTCAAATATATGCGAAAGACAATTGACTAGTTTTTAATTTTTCTCCGCCATGTTTGTCTTACAACAGAAGGCAATGATAATAACTGTACAGCCTAATGATTTTTTTTTAATGTTTGAGGTGAAATGTAATAATATAAAATAAATAAAAAATAAAATAAAAAGCTTTTTTATTTCTTGCAAAATATATAAGAGCAATTTAAAAAATTATTTAGAAAGCTTAAAAGTAATTGTTATTCTTATTTGGCAAGAACCCCACTATGGGTGAAGGCCTCCTCCAAAGACGCCCACTGATCTCTATCTTGTGCAGTTTTTCTATCCATCCCTGGCCAGCTGTTTTTACTATGTCATCAGCCCATCCCGTAGACGGTCTTCCTCTGTTTCGTTTTCCAATTGGGCCTTTAGTTTCCGGGCATGATTTAAAGCGTCAGTGGCTTTTGGCATATTTCTTGTTTTTGTATGTCTTATTTTCTGAATTTTCCTTATTTTTATCATACTTCTTTCTAATCCCCTTTGCCATGTGAAATGTAATAAGAAAATAGTTAAAAAAAATAGTGCCATTGCAGTTTATTATAACTGTGATGAATGTATGAGAAAAACAATTGACTAGACTATTTCCTTTCCCACTTTTCCCGCCATTTTTTTAATAACAACCACATAGCCTTCTGCTTGTATTATTTTGACGGCCTCGCTGGCGCAGTGGTGCGAGTATTCGCTTTAATAGCGGAGGTCCCGGGTTCGATTCTTGGTAGGACGAATTTAGGAAATTGTATTTTCTAATTTCTCTGAGTCTGGTGGGAGGCTTCGGCCGTGGCTAGTTACCACCCTACCAGCAAAAACGTATCGCCAAACAAAGAGATTTGTGTTCCGATACGATGCTGTGTAGAAACCATAAGGAGGTATATCACCTCTTAACAGATTAGCGCGCTTCCCTCTTAGACTGTATCATTACTTACCATCAGGTGAGATCACAGTCAAGCGCTAATCTGTCAGCAATTAAAAAAAAACACGCATTTACGCATTAATAACCTAATATAAATCTAATCAAGAAAATATAATATTATAGCTCCAGCGGCTACCAATTTATCAAAGACTATATTCAAAAAAGTTGTTGTAATAATGTAGATATATATCAAACCGATTCCGTATTTTCCTATAAAACAAAACAAAGTTGCGTAGAACATCAGAAATTTTAAGGTAACCACCAAATTAACTTTTCTGATCTAACCTCCTTAATGCTTTTGACACTATAAACTCTTCTTCTTCTTTGTTTAGTGGCTTTCAGGTGTGCCAATTCGGCACAGATTATCTTGCCAGTGTCAAGTTTATTGGAGAAGGCACGAAGGAGATTGTACGGTTTTTGTGATGGAAAATCAAAATTTTGATAATCTACAAGTAGTTGACACTTTATAGTAATTTCCCACCACTACTGAAAAATAAATAATTAAGGGTTAGGAACAACACAAAACAACACAAGATGAACACTTTTTACAAAACATTTACAACTTAATTCTATTACATTTAATAAATTTAGATAGATAGATAGATTACTCTTTATTGTACACCAACATTTTACAACAACACTTATACATATATAACACAAGGGAGTAGAATAGGTGGCCTTATCGCTACCTAGCGATTTCTTCCAGGCAACCTTTGGACGAACAGAAATTGCAAGTGCTAGATATGTTAGGTGGTATACAATAAATACTATACAAATAATAATAATACATACAAGCGCTACATAAGAAAATACACAAATACATACATACATAGCATCACGCCTCATTCCCTTCGGGGTAGGCAGAGACAACATCCTTCCACTTGCCACGATCCTTGCATATCTCCTTCGCTTCTTTCATTCTCATTAAACCTTTCATACAAGTTCGTCGGTTTAGAGTACTCTTGACCTGGCCCTTATTTAAAATGTCCTGGATTTGGTCCAGGAACGTTCGCCT
>JACTOM010000869.1:1253051-1287580 GCA_015832385.1 Elymnias hypermnestra | reverse complement strand
ATATTGAGTTTTCTGTTAAGATTTTCTCAATATTTGCCCGAAGTTGGGAAGTTGGCGGTGTGATCCAACCCCGCGCCTCGGAGAGCACTTTAAGCCGTCGGTCCTGCGCCTGATCTCTCTCCGGTCGTGTCGGATTCCTGTGACATCGGACTATGAGAGTGAAGGAATAGAGAGTGCACTTGTGTACTGTGTCTGCCAATACTCAGTGGAGCAGCATGGTGGGTCTATGCTCTAAAAACCCTCTCTCATATGAAGAAGGAGGCCTGTGCCCAACGCTCACTGCCAAGTGTAGTGGGCGCCATGCTTGACAGTGAGATAGGATGGAATGCAGTTGCCTCCTTCTGCGAAGCCTTCATTTCTCTGAAGGAGGCAATGGAGCGAGTACGAGAAGCTGCAGCGGATGCTGCTCCCCTAAGAAGGAGGAGGCTGGGTGGCAGGAGGCGTCTTTACGAACGCCCCTTGTCTCCTCCTTGAACATCTTCAGTCGGTTCATCCGAGAGTGTCAGAGTGAATGCGCAAGGGAGCCTCTGACACTCCACATTCAGGGTGAGGAGGGTATCGCTGGGTTTTAGTGGGTATTCTGGCCTTGCCGGTGAGTCCCACACTCCCTGCCTGGTGGCAGGGGTGCGCAAATGCATTTCCTAGCGAGAAAAAAAAAGGCCTGTGCCCAACAGTGGGACGTTAATGGGCTGCTACTTACTTATGTGTTATTTACCATACTATTTTACACAATTTTGTATTATTCCTTACTTAAATACATTACATACTGCTTAGCTTAGCAGCATTTCATTAAAATTGATATCTTAGAAGATATCAGAGATTTAAAAAAGCGAAGCTATCAGGGGTACGAGGTATCGTCACTTATCATCCGGTGAGATCACAGTCAAGCGCTGATCTATAGAAATGGACAAATGTGTTTGCATATCATTGTATCAAATTATATAAGACACATGGTCACACAAACTTACCTCGCGTAATATTAGAAGATTCACTTCAAAAACCTTGCCTATTTTTCTTTTTTTCACGCTGGGAAGCGTCGGTCAAACCAAAAATCATATCGAGTGTGGGACTCGCTGGCAAGCCAGAATACCCTGCGATACCCTTCACATCCTTTAGTAGAGCATCAGAAGATAGGAAGACGCAATCTACTTTGCTACTCGGGTAGATTCCTATGGGAAAATTAAGAATGAGGCAGGAGAAACGTAAATCTACGCTACGGAGTAATGAAGCGTCCATAGCATCCTTTCTCTGCCTCTGATGTGCCTCGTTCAGCGAAATAAGACTCTCGCAGAAAGAGGCCACTACCCTCCATTCCCTTTCCCTTGTGAGCATTGCGAACTATGCCCTCCATCGAAAGGTTCCCTCCGACCAACGATATTACTTTCGTAATCATATCAACTACCTAAACTCAATTAACCGCCCTTTGAACGTAACATTTACATATTAACAGATAAGATAACTTTAATGTAAAATAAAGTAACTCAAAACGACATTTGTTTGGGAAATGCTCGCAACGCGGTCAGGGACTGCTGTTCAAATGTCACATGATTGCAACGAAAAATTCGAAGCGTAATGACTTTCTAATCACACTGTCAAGATGAACATCGATTTAAACGTAGAGATATGCTTTATAAATGTTTAACATCATTCTGAATCAAAGTCGATAAAAGATTAGTGATTTAACAAATTTCATATCCTCGAATTTGGGTCCTTATGAATTGACCTGGCCACTATACCAATGACTTAGTCAAAAAACGTGATGAACTGAATAAACGAACGAAACATACTAACTACTACTAACCTAACCCAACCCGGGACTTCATCTGTTGGCAAATATTCTCAGCAGTAATTCATCTTTATCCTGTAAGATTTCATTATAAATACACCAAAAGTTACGTGAAGAAATGTTTAATATAGTTTTTGCCAAATAAGCGAAAAATCTTTTTAAGGGAGAATTACCTGGCCCCGCTGTTGTTAGTGTTTCACACCTCTTTAAGATACAGATAGAAACGTTGCTAAGAGATAAAGAGTAACCTCTATAAGAGAATAATAGGAACATTTAAAAGAGACACATAGAAACCTCTATAAGATACAGATATACACCTCTGTAAGAGACAATCAGAAACCTTTATAATAAATAAATAGAAACTTCTATAAGAGACTGATAGAAACCTCTATAAGAGACAGATAAGAACCTTCAAAATAGACACATAGACACCTCTGTAAGAGACAGATTACAACATTTATAAGAGACTGATAGAAACCTCTATAAGAAACAGATAGAAACCTTTATAAGAGATAGATAGAAACCTCTATAAGAAACAGATAGAAACCTTTATAAGAGATAGATAGAAACCTTTATAAGAGACAGACAGAAACCTTTAAAATTGACAGATATAAACTTCTATAAAAGACATACACCTCTGTAAGAGACAGATTGAAACCTTTAAAAGAGATAGTAAGAAACCTCTATGAGAGACAGACAGAAACATTTATAAGAGATAGATATAAACCTCTATAAGACACAGATAGAAACCTTTATAAGAAAGATAGAAACCTTTATAAGAGACAGATTGAAACCTTTAAAAGAGATAGTTAGAAATCTCTATGAGAGACAGATAGAAACCTTTATAAGAAATAGATAGAAACCTCTTTAAGACACAGATAGAAACCTTTATAAGAGATAGATAGAAACCTCTTTAAGACACAGATAGAAACCTTTATAAGAGATAGATAGAAACCTTTATAAGAGACAGACGGAAACCTTTAAAATTGACAGATAGAAACTTCTATAAGAGCCAGATATACACCTCTGTAAGAGACAGATTGAAACCTTTATACGAGATAGTTAGAAACCTCTATGAGAGACAGCTAGAAACCTTTATAAGAGATAGATAGAAACCTCTATAAGAGACAGATAGAAACCTTTATAAGAGATAGATAGAAACCTTTATAAGAGACAGACAGAAACCTTTAAAATTGACAGATAGAAACTTCTACAAGAGACATGCGAGACAGATAGAAGCCTTTAAAAGAGAGATTGAAACCTCTATGTCAAACAAATAGAAAGTTCGATAAGAGAGAGTCATGGGCCCTTCAGAATTCTGTGTATTAATCTATAACTGAGGCCTGTAGTTACCTTTACCTAGATTTTGATTTTGTAGAAGTTGCCCTGGCAACTACCAGATAATTTTGATTGATTGAAGGAAATATCAGTGAAGATGAAGAAAAGTAAAGAATGTTCACAAGCAGCAACTATTCAAGTTCGCCTGTATATAGAATTCGGGACCTCCTGACCTGTAGACAAACATTCTGACCACTAAGCCATGTATCGGTGAAGAAATCTTAATCTATATTTAATCTGTGACCTATGAAGATACCGCTGTCATCTTTTTAAACACACGAGGAGGTGGGTACGTGAACAAACACTGAATGTCATTGTTGCAAAGTTCAAGGTTTCATTTGCGGATTCAAATATAATAAAAGATTGGGATCAAAACTTTTACTGCGACCTCCGGTTTTGAGAGCGGCTTAAGTCTGACCTTAAATAGATAATCTTTACGTGTGACTCCTTATGTATAACGAGCCAAATGTCTACATCTTACTGGTTTGATTATTGACTTTGTTGTGAAATTAACTTGTACCCACTTGTGTAAATATAGTACCCAATATGTAATTTAGTAGTGTATACGTGTATAAATAATACGTATTTAAAAGCGTGCCTATAATATGTGTGGCTTTTTTTATATTTATGGCTACACAACACAAAGTTGGACGAGTTAAGGGAATCGATGACTTTTGCGATAACTTCTAAAATTTCCATGTTAATTAAATGGTGTAAAGTCACAGTCATAGGCTACGTTATTCTAATTCGAACTCCGAACCTTAAAGGGCTTCCCATTTTGGACAATGTTCCGCAAAACTTCATTAAACCTTTCCACGGGATTTCTCTCGGAAACTCGGTAAAAACCAGTAGGTCTAATAGTTACTTGACATTTCGGAAAACAAAATATCCGGTAACCCATTCCTCCCCACGGAGAAACCTTGACGAATTCGACAGTCATACTATTATTAACGCTTCTCCCGATGCTATAGAGTTCTCTAACTCAGCAGAGCGTCTCTGCTGGCGATAACAAGGTTCCCGCTATCTGATACAGCCCGGTCAAGACCAAGGGGTATCCAAACTAAGCAATAATCTTTCACTACAGAGTCAGCAATGTGTCTCTAAGCCAAGCTCGGAGATTTCGCAGGAGGTTGCCTAAGGGCAAAGTTCCCCACAAGCTTGTAAAGCTCCTCCAGGATCTTTTCTCCAATTCTTTCCGCGGTTGACAAATTTCCTGGTTATTAAATCCAATTTCAATTCAAAAATTATTCAAGGAACCCTTCACAGCACTTATTCCAATGAACCATTGATGATGGTATGAAACGGTGAATGAAAAGCTTAAGTTACGATTGTTTCTTTGCGCCCTTCTCTGAGAAGGGCCCACTACAAATTCTTATCCTTTTCTATATCACCATTACAATCTAGTTTATTCTATTTATATTAGAGCAATTCATTCGCTCCCAAGATTTTTTAACCTTTCAAATTAAACTACGGTTTGGTTGACTGAGCTTGACGACATTTATAGTTGCTAAATTGACTATTATAGTCAATTGACGAACCCTACACTGCCAAATGCATACGAGTATGAATAATATCATCATTTTTAATTTTAATTGTTGTAACATCACTACTGGCTTTACAAATAAATAATTATAATGAATACATGTATGTGAAATCTCTTGTTACATTTGACCTCATATGTCATTCCTTTGTATGTACGTATTGTTAATGAATTTATGATTGCTCCGGAAACATCGGATTCAATTAATTATTTTCTATATATCATATAATAGTATCAAAATTAAGCCTCAACAAGGTTGTTTCTAACAAGAAGGTACTATCAAAAAACTAAGGATTTACGCTTTTAAAATCAATTTTTACACTATAAAGCATAAACGAGATTCGAATCCATAATCTGTCATAAAACATGGCTAAACTGAACAAAGTATTAGTCTCCTGTTATAATTGTTTACCTGGCAAATGATTTCTAGTCTAAAACACATCTCATAAGTTTTATGATAAGGAATATCCATACTATATAGAAACCTGTAGAGTTTGTTTGGTTTAACGCACATATCTCCGGAACTACTGGTCCGAATTTTAAAATTCTTATAGTTTTGGATAGCTTATTTTTCGAGGAAGGATTAAGCTTATATCATCACTTTATGACCAATAGTAACAGAGCAATATTGAAAAATGACACAATAACGAGGAAAATTTAATCAATTTAACAGCTTCCGTTGCGTATACTGCGTAAATAATTAAAGTTGCCTTACAGTTGTATATGACGGAATTATTTCTCTTGAACATACATACATAGCATCACGCCTCATTCCCATAGGGGTAGGCAGAGACAACATCCTTCCACTTGCCACGATCCTTGCATATCTCCTTCGCTTCTTTCAATCTCATTAAATCTTTCATACAAGTTCGTCGGTTTAGAGTACTCTTGACCTGGCCGTTATTTAAAATGTCCTGGATTTGGTCCAGGAACGTTCGCCTCGGTCTTCCTCTTCCAACTTTCGCATTCACTCTTGACTCATAAATCCTTTTTGTCAGTCTCCTTTCATTCATTCTCTCTACATGCCCAAACCATCTAAGCATACCTTTTTCAATTTTAGTCACTACGTCTTCTTTTATACCACAACGTTCTCTTATCACACTATTTCTCACTCTGTCACTCAGTTTTAATCCACTCATGCTTCTCAACGCTCTCATCTCTACCGCATTTATTTTACTTTTGTGATTCTTCTGCCATACCCAACTTTCACTACCATACATAAGGGTTATTTAATACAAAATATTCAGAGATAGTTCCCAATTCGACTCACAACAGAAGGAACCTATTTAAAATTGATTGGATTTTTATATTAATTAACCACTTTTGTGTTGAAAGCTGGCGAAAAAAATACTAATATATCATCCACATATTAATTAGTGATTTGCAATAAGATGTTTATAATTTAATATGATTAATTGGTGGCCGGAAACGTGCTTTGAAAGGTCATAAGTCACTAATTATTATTGGAGGTGCGTTTAAAAACCACGGTTAAATAAACTTGGAAAGTTCAAAGTTGTTTTTATATTTATAACCGATTAGCATTGCAATAACCGAATTACGTTGTGTTAAAATCTAAGTTTAATTAAGAAGGAATTTTTTTTTGTCGCTGGGAAATGCATTTACGCACGCCGAGTGAATTAAAAA
This sequence comes from Elymnias hypermnestra, assembly GCA_015832385.1. NCBI lineage: Eukaryota > Metazoa > Arthropoda > Insecta > Lepidoptera > Nymphalidae > Elymnias > Elymnias hypermnestra. Next base: position 1,281,272 of record JACTOM010000869.1, on the reverse strand, counting down.
CTCTACTCGGCAGTGTGGGACTCGCAGGACAATACCCACTAAAACCCAGCGGAACCCTCTACATCTAATGGGTGGGGGGCCAGAAGTTCGCCTACGCATTCCACTCAAATGGCTCCCCAGATGCTTCCTACATAACGTTCAAGTAGGTTGGAACAGGTGGGCGTCCATACGCCTATCGTTCCTAACCCTCCTCCGGCGGAGAGGGACATGAGCTACTACCTCCCTCGCCTTCGAGCTTGCCTCCTTCTGTAAAATCACAGAACGAGGCGAAAGCCCTCCTTGCTGTTTGGCTACCGACCATAAGGAATTGTGGTGAACCTCGGTAAGAAAAACCACGATCATCAAGATGATAGGATAGCTCTTAACTTTGATCTTACCTAATGGAAAGTCATAATATAAAGAATAAGAAACAGAACGTAACAGTGCGAGTGAACTAATTAATATAAATATATTCAAATGTCTCAATGAATGCAAATAAATACATCTCGAACATAAACCCAATTCGTCATATAATTTATTGCGTGAGTATTATTATTTATATATATAATTTACTTGATTTCTTTGTTTATTACAATTATATTTGCATAGTTTTCGACACAGCATTTTATATATAAAGTTTCATAAGGATAATTTTATTATACAATTAAAATTGGTTAGTTTTTTTATTGCTGATAAGTTAGCGTTTGACTGTGATCTCATCCGATGGTAAGTCATTGTACAATCTAATCTGGAAAGTGGCAATTTATCTCTTTAAGTTTCTCCACAGCATTGTACTGGAATGATTCATTGGTCTAGTGGTCTAGTCGACTACAGACATGAGGTCCTGGGTTCGAGTCCCGGGTCGGGCCAGTTCGAAATCGATATTGAGTTTTCTATTAAGATTTTTTCAATATTTGCCCGAAGTTGGGAAAACTTTGGCGGTGTGTGTGGAGCAGCGTGGTGGGTCTATGCTCTAAAACCCTGGCTCATATGAGCGAGGAGGCCTGTGCCGGGGCGGCACAGGGCGGCACGTCTAGTGGGGTGGTAACTAGCCATAACCGAAGGCTACCACCAGGTCAGACATAGACAAATTAGAACCCGGGACATCTGCTATCAAAGCGAGGATACGAGGACTAGAGGTTATTGACTAAAATTTTAAATGATTTCTCTTAAAGTTACCTTTGTAATGCTTAATACCAACGGATTTCTTCATAGAGGATAGTAAGCGGATAGAATGGTAAGTGATGATACAGTATAAGATGGTGCTAATCTAGTAAGAAGCGACATACTTCATATGGTTTCCACATAACACCGTACCGGAACACAAATTTCTTTGCTTGGCAGTAGGCCTTTGCTGGTAGGGTAACTAGCCACGACCGCAGCCTCCAACCAGTCCAAACTCAGATAAATAACAAAATACTATTTCCTAAATTCGGCCGTGGCTAATTACCACTTTACCAGCAAAGACATTTGTTTACACAAGAGTTAGATTGCTTCTTACCAGATTAGCGCGCTTCCATTCTAGCCTGTAGCATCACTTATCATCAGGCGTGATCACAGACAAGCGCTAACTAGTAATCAACAAAAAATATCTATCTATTTCTTAAAGCATGCATCATAAAATCGTCTAAGAAATACTTTTCAATTTTGATGGCTCATTTTGTAGTTTAGGCTCTGTATAAGAAGATTTTCTTATATTCCCAACATTTTGAGATAAAACCTCCGAGTACAGCTAGTATGTTACATTATTCGCAATATTATTAGTTAAAAAAGTTTATTGCGCTTTCGTAGATCTAGAAAAGGCCTATGATCGAGTGGTAAGGAATGAGCTGTGGTCAACGTTATCTACGTATGGGGTGAGCGGTTGTCTGATCCAAGCATTGAAGTCTCTCTATGAGGGTTCTAGTGCCTGTGTCAGAATAAACGGAGCGTACACGGAGTGGTTTCCTGTCGAAAGAGGTGTTCGACAGGGATGTGTTGCGTCACCATGGCTGTTCAACCTTTTCATGGATAAATGTTTGACAGATTTAAAAGAAAGTATGTATGGGTTAAGAATGAATGAATTACTCATCAAATGTTTACTCTACGCTGATGATCAAGTAATACTTGCGTCATCCGCTAACGAGCTTCAGGAGATGCTAAATATTATGAATGAAGCTTTGAAAGGGAAAGGAATGAAAGTGAATGTAAACAAAACGAAAGTTATGCTTTTTGAACGAGATGAATCTATGATGAATGGCAATATTTTGATAGATGGGGAACAAGTGGAAGAGGTGAAAGAATTTGTATACTTGGGATCTAAATTTACAAAAGATGGAACATGTGAAAGTGATATCGAAAGGAGAGTGAATGCAGGGAATATGGTAAATGGTGCTCTGCATGCTTTTATGAATAGCCAGATGGTGTCTCAAAGGGCTAGACTGGCAGTGCATGCTGGAGTGTTGGTGCCAACACTTATGTATGGTAGTGAAAGTTGGGTATGGCAGAAGAATCACAAAAGTAAAATAAATGCGGTAGAGATGAGAGCGTTGAGAAGTATGAGTGGATTAAAACTGAGTGACAGAGTAAGAGATAGTGTGATAAGAGAATGTTGTGGTATAAAAGAAGACGTAGTGACTAAAATTGAGAAAGGAAGGCTTAGATGGTTTGGGCATGTAGAGAGAATAAATGAAAGGAGCCTGACTAAAAGGATTTATGAGTCAGGAGCGAATGGGAAGGCGAACGTTCCTGGACCAAATCCAGGGCATTTTAAATAAGGGCCAGGTCAAGAGTACTCTAAACCGACGAACTTGTATGAAAGATTTAATGATAATGAAAGACGCGAAGGAGATATGCAAGGATCGTGGCAAGTGGAAGGATGTTGTCTCCACCTACCCCGAAGGGAATGAGGCGTGATGCTATGTAATGTTATTAGTTAAAATCTACACTTATTTTACTAGCACCAGCTCTTAATATCATTATAAAGAATTTGTTTGGTTTACGCGCTAATCACAAGAACTACTGGTTCGAATTGAGAAATTCTTATAGTTTTGAATAGCATAGTTATCGAGGAAGGCTATAAGCTAAATAACATCACATTGAGACAGATAGGAACCGAATAATGTTTAAAAATGTTACACAAACCGGGAAAATTTTGTCGTTTTGAAAGCTTTCGTTGCGTGTACTGCCTAAACGGTTAAAGTTACGTAACGACAATATATTACGGAATTATTCCTCTTGAAAAGTTCTAAAAAAAAGTCAAAAAAATCGGGCACGGCTAGTAATATTTTTCCCAATATTATTAGTCAAAATCCACGTAACACCTACGTTACTGGCACTAGATCTTAATAATACAGTACACACAGACAGATGCCTAATATGTACACAGAGCCATTGTCAGTTTTGACCTCTAATGAAAATGATCTACCCACAGACGTACAGACATATATCTATCATCATCTTAATACCTCTTTATATAGAAATTACGAAGTAATAGATGAAATGAAAATGAAAACTTGTCAGGTTACTATTTCATTCCCTTAATAAAGGTTTTCTTTTATTGCTGCCTGATTATCGCTTAATTGTAATCACATCTGATGGAAAGTGATGAAACTATCTAAGATAGGTCCACACCAATCTAGTTAAAAGTTGTTTAAGTTGTCCAAAGAAACAAAATCTTTATTTTCATAATCTAAATTGTTGATCTGCGGAACCTTATAAGAGAGACAAAGAAGGAACAAATTTGATTAGCATAGAAAAGGTTATAGTGAGCCAACCTTAATAGATAGACATATGTTGTCGTGAACTTTTTTTTTGAACTTTTAAAGGGGAATAATTCTGTCGTACATGGTCTTTGCCAAACTTTTTCCGATTTCGTAGCGCCTGCAGCAGAAGCTCTCAAAAGGGAAAAAAACAACGATTCTGTGACATTCTTCGGTACTCCGCTCCTATTAGTCATAGCTTGATGATATATAACCTGTAGCCTCCCTTGATAAATGGGCTACCTAACACTGAAATAATTTTTCAAATCGGACCAGTAGTTCCCGAGATTAGCGAGTTCAAACAAACAAACTCTTCAGCTTATAATATTAGTGTTAATTGATGATAACTCCTAAACATGTAAGTTCTGTAACTAAATTACATCAAATCAATTAACCATACGCAGACGAAGTTGCGAGGATCAACTAGTATAAATGTAGATGTATAACGCAATATAATTGTATGCGTTAATGTAAATATGATGCCATATAATTCATTGGATTCCAGTGTTCATTGTTTCGTGACATTTTTAGTGTAAAGGGCGTCATTTGAATGAAATAACTATGTTTAAAGTAAGACCACATAAGGTTTGAACATCGGATGATTGATACATCATTTCAATATTGTAAGTAAAAAGTAAAGTAAGTAGCAGCCCATTAACGTCCCACTGCTGGACATAGACTTCCTCACACATAGGATAAAGGGACTTTAGAGCATAGACACACCACGCTACTCCACTGCGTATACACAATTGTATTTTCTATTCCTTCACTCTCATTATGAGATGTGAATCCGACTGTTGAGATCAGATGCAGGACCGACGGCTTAACGTGCTCTTCGAGGCATGGGGTGGAGCACTTGCTCGCAGAGATCCCGGGTTCGGTCTCAGGTAGGGCGAATTTAGAAAATTGTATTTTCTAATTTATCTGAGTCTGGATTGGTGGTACGTTTGTTTTACATTCCGGTTAGATGCTGTGTAGAAGCCATATGAGGTATGAGGTATATAGCGCGCTTCCATCTTAGACTGTATCATCCCTTACCATCAGGTGAGATCACAGTCAAGCGCTAGAGCTGTCAGTAATAAAAAAGTGCTTATGTAAAAGTTTTACCAAGTTTAAATCGAGTGGTCTAAAGCGTATTTTTTATTATTAGTGTCAAAATGCATCATTGGCATAGTGATCAGCATGTTCCGCTACAGACATGAGGTCCTGTGGTCGAGTCCCTGGTCCAGCAAATCCATCACCAAAACAAAATGGAAATCTTAAAAAAACTCTCAATATTTGCCCCGTGTCGTGTTGTTGTCGGTGTGTTCCACCCCCGTGCCTCGGAGAGCACGTTAAGCCGTCGGTTCTACGTCTGATCTCTTTCCGTGAGTGTCGGATTTCGTATATGTAAGACACAGGTCCTACTTATACGAAACGTAACTGGCTATGAGAGAAAGAAAATGTTTGCTCGCCCAACTCCCTCTTGACCTCTACAGTAATGTGCGGAATGTAACTTTCGCTCATTCTTTTTTCACTAACTTATGTCTCCCTCTTAACTTCCGTTCCACTCGCCTGATCACACTTTACATAAACACTGAATGCAGTTTACAAATACTCTAAAATAACACTAACTAGGCCACCAGACGTGATTATTCTAGTTTATAAGAAAAACACTTGTAACTATAGGCGAAAGAATTCCTTACAAATTGTCTTTATTCTATAGTTTAAGTGGGTTTCGTTGATGTAACACTAAAGTACTGTTATTTTAAACTGAGTGACATCATTGAGTTAATTGCATGCAAGTCGATCTAGCAATTATATTCATATATATTTGCTGCTGTGATATATACTACGACCGCGTGATATGGTATTTTTGGGTAACTTTTTAAATACTTTATCTACAAATAAGTCATACACACAAGCACAGGAATGAGCTGTGGTCAACGTTATCTACGTATGGGGTGAACGGTTGTCTGATTCAAGCATTGAAGTCTCTCTATGAGGAAAAATGAACGGAGCGTACACGGAGTGGTTTCCTGTCGAAAGAGGTGTTCGACAGGGATGTGTTGCGTCACCATGCCTGTTCAAGCTATTCATGGATAAATGTTTGACAGATTTAAAAGAAAGTATGTATAGGTTAAGAATGTATGAATTACTCATCAAATGTTTACTCTACGCTGATGATCAAGTAACACTTGCGTCATCCGCTAACGAGCTACAGGAGATGCTAAATATTATGAATGAAGCTTTGAAAGGGAAAGGAATGAAAGTGAATGTAAACAAAACGAAATATTTTGTGAACGAGATGAATCTATGATGAATGGTAATATTTTGATAGATGAGGAACAAGTGGGAGAGGTGAAAGAATTTGTATACTTGGGATCTAAATTTACAAAATATGGAACCTGTGAAAGTGATATTGAAAGGAGAGTAAATGCTGGGAATATGGCAAATGGTGCTCTGCACGCCTTTATGAATAGCCAGATGGTGTCTCAAAGGGCTAGACTGGTAGTGTATGCTGGAGTGTTGGTGCCAACACTTATGTATGGTAGTGAAAGTTGGGTATGGCAGAAGAATCACAAAAGTAAAATAAATGCGGTAGAGATGAGAGCGTTGAGAAGCATGAGTGGATTAAAACTGAGTGACAGAGTGAGAAATAGTGTGATAAGAGAACGTTGTGGTATAAAAGAAGACGTAGTGACTAAAATTGAGAAAGGTATGCTTAGATGGTTTGGGCATGTAGAGAGAATGAATGAAAGGAGACTGACAAAAAGGATTTATGAGTCAAGAGTGAATGCGAAAGTTGGAAGGGGAAGACCAAGGCGAACGTTCCTGGACCAAATCCAGGACATTTTAAATAACGGCCAGGTCAAGAGTACTCTAAACCGACGAACTTGTATGAAAGGTTTAATGAGAATGAAAGAAGCGTAAGAGATATGCAAGGATCGTGGCAAGTGGAAGGATGTTGTCTCTGCCTACCCCGAAGGGAATGAGGCGTGATGCTATGTATGTATGTATAAATACTTTGTTGCAATGTTTCACTGCCACTCTCTATCTCTGTACCAAATTAAACTTAAAGGCTTGATTTTTTCCTACAACTTCAACAATTATCGCTATATTTTAATAAATTTAAAGAAAACCTTTACAATTTATATACATAAACCGTCTTCAGGAATCACTCTATATATTTGTGGAATCCACGTGAAAAATAGTTCAATAGTTTTTGCGTTTATCGCGAACGAACAGACAGACACACGTCGCCTTGAACTTCTGTGTTTTGATGATAAATTCCAAAAGTATTTAATAGATTTTGATGTCTTTTTCATTTTGTAGATACAGAATGGGTTCTATTTAAAGTGATTATGATTTTTCCATTGCTGCATTTAAGTACAAGTTCTTATGTCAAATAAATTACAGAAACTTGGAAACAGGTAGCGTCGCACTTTATTCAAGATGAAGCAGGCGAAGTTACGTTAGACAGCTAGTATTATCGTAGATATTGCTTATTATAAAGGCATATTTTGAATGCGAAGGCAATGGCGTCAGATATTTTGAAGTATAATCCCAAGTGGCGAGTGAGTCACGCCTATTGTATTTCGCATCCGTTTTCCTATAATAAATTCTAATAGACTCGAATACTTCGCTTTTACGTAAATATTCTAATGAATGCTTTTGTGTGGATTTAATTTTTTTGTTACTAAGCCATCGGTCAATCGGATTTTACCAGTTTTTTAATGGTAACTTACTGTACAGTTGAAGATAGTAATGTTTTTCAAATGAAAACAGAGAGAGAATATACTTTACAAGGAACATAAGAGTTAGGACGTAATATTATAATTCGGATATGTGCTGGCCAATATAAACGTGCATTTATTAGGTATAATATTAATTATTAGGATGAGCCCCTTATTAGCTATAAATAAGACTCACTGACTTTGTTACAAGTGTTAGTAGTTGCTTGTTGATTCGAAATACCGTAACGCACGAATGTACTGACAAACGTTCGGTAGGCAACGAGTAAGCGCGCTAAGACTGTCTCACTTTATTTATATACCTATCTCTTTTTTACGTTACATCTTTATAAGAAATATAATGTAACTAGAATCCTTAAAGTAATGAAAGTTAACCAAAAGCCCTTAAAAGAGCTCGTCCTACTGGAAACACTAATCCAAGTTGGAGCAGCATTGACCTTTTAAGCAGGATATCGGACTTGGAATTAACCAAGGGTGCTCCCAAGAGAGAGCTGCGTTGTCGGAAACATGTAAATGTATTTGATAAGCATTACTTGTTGCACCCTTCCCAAATGGTTATGCAGTAAGATATAATCGAATAAACAAGTGTTAGATAAGGAGTTTTAAATATATTTTTGAATGTTGAAAGTTTCCTTGTCCTTTTCGCTTTCAAGTTCGCCAATAAGTTGATATTTTTTGTTGGTTTATATATGAAGATTCTCTTGCTATATGTTTAGCCTATAAATCTGGGCTACAGTAGCGAAGACCAATTAATCAACGCACGAACGTTAATATACTTGTTGCCTTTACAAATTACGTTATATATAACGAAATAGATCATTTGCATGCTAAATATGTATTATTAATTACCAGATACAGCATAAATTTATCGTCTAACTGTATATTTTGTGTTATATTTGTTTGTATATAACGAAATTACTGAAATTTATTAATTTTCAGAAGTGTTACATAGAGGGAAAATAAATATTTATTAAATTTCCGGCATATTTTATGAGTTTCTGTCTTCGAAGTACTTAATTTAATTACTCATTACTTGAATTTGACTGCCTCATTGGTCTAGTGGTTAGCATGTTTGACTACAGACATGAGGTCCTGGGTTCGAGTACCGGGTCGGGCCAATTCTAAATGGATATTGAGTTTTCTGTTAAGATTTTCTCAATATTTGCCCGAATTTGGGAAAAATTTGGCGGTGTGGTCCACCCCCGTGCCTCGGAGAGCACGTTAAGCCGTCGATCCTGCGCCTGATCTCTCTCCGGTCGTGTCGGATTCCCGTCACATCGGACAATGAGAGTGAAGGAATAGAGAGTACACTTGTTGTGTACTATGCCTGCCAATCCACACTGGAGCAGCGTGGTGGGTCTATGCTCTAAAAACCCTCGCTCCTTGGAGTGAGGAGGCTTGTGCCCAACAGTGGGACGTTGATGGGCTGCTACTTACTTACTTACTTGAATTTAGCTACTAAGTATTTTAGCTATTTATTACTTTATTTACTAAATACGTTATTTTAGCAATTAAGTAGTTTATTTTGTTGTAATTATATTTGTTTATAATTAGCTACTAATTAAGTTATCTCTTTGAATAACCCGTAAGTAGTAGAACATAACAGCGTGAATCTACTAGTCCAAATAAATATATACAATTGTCCCAATGAATGCTAATAAATACTTCACATACATAAACCCAATTCGTCATATAATTTATTGCGTGTGTATTATAATTTATATATAAATTTACTCAATTTCTATGTATTTTACTTATTATATTAAATATATTATATTAAAATAATATAAAGAGGATTCATTGTTATTTATATTTCGGAGAATAAGAGAGAAGAAGTATAAANGTCACATCGGACAATGAGAGTGAAGGAATAGATAGTACACTTGTTGTGTACTATGCCTGCCAATCCGCAGTGGAGCAGCGTGGTGGGTCTATGCTCTAAATTAGCATCATTCATCTAGCAATTAAGTAGTTTATTTTGTTGTAATTATATTTGTTTATAATTAGCTACTAATTAAGTTATCTCTTTGAATAACCCGTAAGTAGTAGAACATAGCAGCGTGAATCTATTAGTCCAAATAAATATATACAAATGTCCCAATGAATGCCAATAAATACTTCACATACATAAACCCAATTCGTCACATAATTTATTGCGTCTGTATTATTATTTATATATAAATTTACTTCATTTCTCTGTATTTTACCAATAATGTTATATATGTATTTGCATAGTTTTCGATACAGCATTCCTTAGAGACCAATTATATTAAAATAATATAAAGATGATTCATTATTATTTATATGTCGGAGAATAAGAAAAAAGAAGTATAAAGCATAGGGGCGTAGGGTTCTCCGCCGACGTCATAGTTAGTGGCATTCATAATTCAATCTGCTTACTGTGGGCTTTGGTGGGTAATGATGGTGCACTCAAACACTTTATTTATAAACTCAGACTATAATGTCCAATCACTTAATATCCCCGAAAACAATTTATACAAATACAAATAATTATAGCTAGGAACGCGAAAGTTTCAGCAGTCGACCATACCGTCGGACGGTCACTCAAAAACTGGAGAAACGCACGCCGGATTGTCACTTATTGACTCTGCCTCACGCCGATAGACAGATGGCGCCAGCGTTCCACAGACTATTACACTCCGACATATATATAAAGTTTGATAAATATAATTTTGTTATAAAATTAAAATTGGTTAGTTTATATTTTATTGCTTGACTGTAATCACACCTGATGGTAATTTATGATTTATTTATTTTGATTTGGGAAACAAACAATTTACTTAAAGAGTAACATAGGTATTTACTTAAAACTAACACATCCATCAATGAAGTTTCCACTAACAACTAAAACAGTGTTATTGTGTACTTATCTTAACATTTTTTCTTTTTTTTTTACTTTTTACTTAACAGGTGAGATTTAATATTTCTTTTGATTGTGGACTTTCCATCATTAAATATGTTTATATCACTCATAATACAGTCTAATATGGAATTTGATAGAAGGCAATTTATCTCTTATGGTTTCTGCTAGAACACAAATCTTTGGCTTTGCAGGTAGGTCGTTGCTGCTAGGGTGGCAACTAGCCACGTTCGAAGATTTCCACTCAGACAAATTATAAAATGCAATTTTCTAAATTCGCCCTACGGGAGATTGAACCCGGGGCCTGTGAATCTAATAAGTTTTTCAAAGCATCATCTGCTTTTAACGTATCAATATTTCTTAATCGCATTATTAAGTCAATTAACACATTCCAAGCGATCGGTCAATGTTGGACCTTTACGAAATTTAAGATTACCAACAAAATTGGAAACTGGATTAATTTTGAAACGTACGTCCGTCCGATTCTCCTTATATAACTGAACGACAATCCACCGCGTACATATACGTAAACTTATTGTTTATATTAAACCTCGCTAGTTATATAACTTGATTAACAATAACACTAAATAAATATCCCATGAGAATCAAGGATTGCAAAACGACAGTTACGGATTATTCGATTTCTTCGATTTGAAGAGGTTTGACTGGCTGTTTCATATTTATACACACGCAAACAAACACACAAACAGGTTTAAGGCCATAGACACACAGAGAGACTCACTTACTCATGGACACAGACAAAAACACATGCACGCAAACAGAGACACATGCAAAGAGACACAGACACACACAAAGATACAGATACATACATACACAGATACAGATACAGACCACAGACAAACACTCGTACACAAACACACACATGACTTAACATAAGTAGTTCTAGTGTGCAATGGGTGGGCTTCTCTTTATTTAGTGATCTCCAGACAGATCTCTCCTAATGTATCTGTCAGAGATATGAGAGAGAGAGAGAAGGTGGGGGTGTTTATAAATAAATTGAATTACATAATATATTGTCGAGATGTTAAATATACATTTAAATATTGATACATTTAAAAAAGCCTACACAAACAAAGATTCTTAGATTTGATTTGATTCGATGGTCATCAAATTACACAAGTATATATCAATATTACAATAAAAAGATGTGAGTCACGATGAATTTACTTGAAAAGGTTTAAGCTGAGCTCTGGAGGTCGTTTAGAGGTCATTTTACTTTTTTTATTGTACTGTACTCAATTGTGCGAGTTTTAGTTTCGCTTGCAAGGGTTCAATTACCAGGAGGGTAGATGTAGAAAATTTGCTCTAATTTCTCTGAGTTTCGATTGGTCGGTCTTGGCAAGTTACCACTCTACAGAAGACTTACAACGAAACCAAACAGCGCTACAGTACGGTGCTGTGTAGAAACCTTGTGAGGTAAATAATATCTTACCAGCTGAGCACGCTTTCATCTTAGACTGCATCCTCACTTATAATCAGATGAAGCAGGATTCGAACCCGAAACTCTTAACAAGAATCCATGTCTCATTCATTGTGAGCCACCGCAGCTGAGTGTATATTAACTGCTGTTAATTAACCTAAGGTGAAAAGTTTCGGTCGAATTTCGACACCGCTAGTGTTAATTAAGAAGGAATGTAATATTAAAAAATTCCATGAAAGGTCTAATCGCCGTGTTTTATATTTGAAATCCTTTTTAAATATTAGGAAATATTCGAATTATAAAATGCAAATCGTTCCGTGTATCAAATATTTTAAGACTAACCTATTATTAGCTCCAGTTTGTATGTTGCAGTTATAAATAGAATTAGGCTTTTTGTTAATTTTACCAAATCCTTTTTTTAAATAAAAAAAGTGTGCACCTCAGGAACCCCACAGAGGAGATTACCTGAACTAATCAAACTTGAACTATTTAGAATTGAAAGTGTTTAACTTGAGATACGTTTATTTAAATTTTAAGTATATTAATATGATAATGTACGGATGAGTAATTTATTAATAAAATGTTGCATTTAGAAAGAAAGAAAGAAGAAAGAAAATCGTTTATTCATCGTAATGTAAGTATGAACTATGGTTATTTAAAATTTTAACATACATTGCGAATATACACATTCTAACTTACACTATGATGAAGAGGCCAACAGCTCAGGCTAAGCCATTTGTCACTAGAACAGATGGCGCTGATTTTCAGCTGCCGCCCGAAACAGGTGACGTCGCAGTTACATTACATTTAATATTTGTTACAATGTTAATCTATATGCCACGAACGAAACATAATATAATAAGAAAACGAAATATAATAAATAGGAAAAACAAACTAAGAGGTATAAGATATAATAAAAAACAACAAACTAAAAAGGTACTAATTAAAGCTAAAATTAAAACAAAACCTAAAAATTTACAACCAAATTATTATATAACGCTTATTAAGTACAAGAAAAAAAAAAAAAATACAAAGACTCAAACCACTGCTAAACCCTAGAGTATTGATGTGTTAACTCTGCAATTCTCAAAGGCTACTTGATGTTGAAACAATAATAGTTTTATTTTACTTAGTTTTAGTTGTAAGCTGTCAACGGTATATGTCTATCGCACACTAAATACTGATTAGAGAAAGTGGGAAGCGCCAGTCAGCTGCCATATGTGTCAGAGAAAGAGCTCCAACACGTTGCGTGACGAAGCGGTTTAACCTACCTTAAGAAATTATCACTTAAAAATTTGTACGTTACAGGGCACCTCGTCATCACCAACGAGTGTCTTTTTTCTAAGAACTTGGCGGTCATTTGCTGGAAAAGCTTTGTCTCCTGTGTTATCATCTTTAATTAATCACAGCCAATAAATCCTCTTTTTCCAGACATCCTGCCCTCTAGGATCTACCTAGGGTACTTAAATAGGGATCCCTTTGACGATGCATAAAAAAAACAAGAATTCAAAAGTAAGATATAGGTTACGTATACCGGAGTAACGAAAATACTGTATAGATTGATAGAGAGAGAGATGAATAGAGAGTTGGCAAATCGCCGAACTAATTAGCAATAAAGGCGACGTGGCGATGCGTCGCCACAGCATGCGTTGGCCTTGTGTGTAAAAATCAATATATTCTTTTTTCATGTAGGGTCAAGAAGCTGGAGGCAAGTGGCGCACAAAAGGGATAGACGGAGGAGGAGGAGGAGTAGAAGATTTTACAATATCTAAAACAAAATGTATATGCAGGAAGACTATAATTTATATATGTAGTTGACATTAAAAAAAATATATAGACGACCCCTACCTATAAACAGTAAACTTAACAGATATATACCACCCATTTATCAATCTAGGTCTTATTTATTAAAATTTATCTTTCAAACACTGTCTTACGTAATTGTTTTTTTGTATAATATAAAGTTTAGGTTATTTTCAAAATAACCGAATTCCAACAAGGAGCTGCTACAAAATGAAGAAATGCATAACATGAATAATTTGCATTAATCCATTTGGCCATTGTGGTAACACTTAATCATTTTTAGTTTATTGTGTTGAAAGTTTTATATTATGGAATTTTTTTACATCGATTAAATGGACTAAAGGCATATTAGCTCTAAGGCTCTCTAATGATGGAATGTGGAGCAGCCTTCTTCTGCGAAACCGTAATCCTGCTCATGGAGGCCCAAGAACGAGAGAGGGAGAATACATTGGATGCTCCCTCTCTGCTGAAGGAGGCAGAGTAATAGGCAGCGTGAACGTACTCCCATCTCTGTGAATCTTCAGTCGGTCTCATTCGGGGCTCCAGTGACAAATGCGAAAGACAAATCCCTAGTGCCTCATCATGGATAACGAGGGTTCCGCTATTCCACTTGTAATCCATGGGTTGCGGTTTGTAGCTAAAAGCAAATAAAAACCATAGCCGGGTCTATAAAATCTGATAAGCATCTACAAATTATAAACCTTAATTTTTTTATTAATATTAATGATTTAGTGGTTATTAATTTATTTAAAGACATTATTTTTGATAGCATTAATTTATAGAAGTATTTTTTTGCATGTGACTTTCTATGTCTTTTGGGAAATTCTCATGAGAAGTGCTTTTTTTGCATGTCTCTCATTCTTAAGTCTTTTGGCAAATTCTCATAAAGTGTTTTTTTGCATGTGACTTTCTAATGTCTTTTGGGAAATTCTCATGAGAAGTGTTTTTTTGCATGTCTCATTCTTATGTCTTTTGGCAAATTTTCATAAAAAGTGTTTTTTTGCATGTGACTTTCTAATGTCTTTTGGAAAATTCTCATGAGAAGTGTTTTTTTGCATGTCTCATTCTTATGTCTTTTGGCAAATTCTCTTAAAAAGTGTTTTTTGCATGTGACTTTCTAATTTCTTTTGGGAAATTCTCATGACAAGTAATTTTTTGCATGCAAATTCTTTTGGAAAATTATTGTTGTCATTTCATAATTGTATTCTTTATTGATTTTAGTCATTTGTATATACCTCGACTTTATTTTGAGCTTTTTTTAATATTTTTTAATCAGTGGATGTCTACATAGAAAATAAAGAAATATGACTAGACTTAATCCTTTAACGATATCGTAGAAACCTACATGAATAAGGAATTCTCTATAATGTTTTGATTAGAGTAATTCATTTCCTGTATAGAATTCTTAAACGGGTTTGTCGAAATTGACAAATAACTGCATAAATCACACCAGAACACAACACAGCACGATGACAATATGATGAACTCCAAACCTTGGCATATATTATGAGTTCTGCAACGAATTACCATATTTGCCTAATAAGGATTATAAAAGACTAAATCATTTGTCATTTTACATGATTAAATTATAAAAATACAAGCTTTTACCAGCAATTTCGATTAGATTTTGCCATGGAAAGTTTCATAAAAAACTCACCGCATTTTCAAGGTGATTGCTAACGCGCGTAACTTCGTTCGTCGGTCACCTTAGATTGTAAGTCATTCTTTAGTCAAAAATATGCCTCAATAAAAAAAACAAGGTTCTACTCTGTATCATAATGGAACTTAATTCCTTTGCCTGGTGTTCACCGTTAGAGTGGAAATTAGCCACGACCGAAGCCTTTTGACAGTGAACTTGCTAAGAGGCAACAACTATTAGTACAGAAAGATTAGAAAATGTTATTTCCTGAATGTTCTCGGCCGAAAATTGAACCTAGAACTTTTGCTAGCGAAGTGGGTTGGCCCAAGACTGTCACACAGCATCAGGTCTATCATACAGTCTGTCTCACCATCAGGTGAGATTACTGTCTATTGCTGACTTGTCAATAATGAAAAAAATAAACTACCTTATTCAAATTAGTCCAAGAAGACACTAAAATAAAATCAGTTTTTAATAAAATTAAATTAAAAATACTAGTTCGAGAAGGTCTGGACTGATAGGAGGCTTCGGTCGTGGCTAGTTACCACAGAAAAGAGTAACGCCAAATACAAAACATGACGGCCTCACTGGTGCAGTGGTGCGAGTATTCGCTTTGCTAGCGGAGGTCCCGGGTTCGATCCCCGGTAGGACGAATTTAGGAAATTGTCTGAGTCTGGACCGGTGCGAGGCTTCGGCCGTGGCTAGTTACCACCCTACCAGCAAAAACGTACCGCCAAACAAAGAGATTTGTATTCCGGTATGATGCTGTATAGAAACCGTAAGAAGTAAATTATTAGCAGATTATCGCGCGTCCATGTATCAACACTTACCATCAGGTGAGATCACAGTCAAGCGCTAATCTGTCAGCAAAAAAAAGTTTGGTTTTGTTACGATTTTGTGTAGAAAGTAAATTATCACTAATGTCAGCACGCTACCATCTTAGATCACGTCATCACTTAATAAGTGAGATAAGTCTATTTACTTAAAGTGTGGGTATTCAAAGAAAACACTAGAATAAAATCACTATTTCTATATATTTCAAAAGTATATATTTACAGAGCTTAAATAAACAATTGTGTACAATTACGTAAAATTAAATCATGTAAGAGAAGTTGTAGTTTCTATTTTTAATTAGTAATTAATTCATCCGGATCTTTATTTTTTTTTTGGGAGGGGGGGTGATTAAAGAAATTTAGGGGAAAGTTAGATATGGGTGTTTAAAGACAGGTGTATTTTACTTTTAAGTGTGTTAAATTAATATATTTGAATGAGTATCTTGTGGGTTCTTCTCAGTACAGAACGCGAAAAAACTCAAGATAATGTTAGACTCTATACATTTAATATGAGTTTTCACATTATTTCCAATGACAGAGAAGGAATTCAAATCAATAGTAACGAAGTCTTCGTGCAGTATTCAGAGAAGAACCCACAACATACACCGTCAGATACATAGGTCGAGCCTAGCCTTATCGATATAGAAAACGTTCTGAAATAAAAGTTTTTTGTTTGGAAATTTATAACACTAACGCCATCTATGTTAAGCAAACTACTGCTGCTACAGCGTCACCTATATAACTTGTAACGACAGCAGGCAGACAATGAATGCAATCAATGTGATGATGAAAGTATCCTATATGTTAATATATGTTATAAACTATCTGTCAACCAAATTATAGCCGAATATATGCATTGGTGGTTGAGTTATTGAGGAACAAACATATACATTTATAATATCAATAGACAAACAAATCCGGACGAATTTTACAATAAACAGATCTTAACAAAATGATATGTAAGACGTTTTCTAATTGCATTTGATATGTGTAATAAAGAAGAGGAGGTGGGGATAAAATGATGGGCTAAAATTCCTTTAAATCTATGTACTCTTCGGTTGTGGAAATTTGTATATTCAGTGAGTAAAGTCTATAAAGCCCGGTAGAGTCGGAGTAGTGTGGTGGGTCTGTGTTCTAAACCCCCTCTCTAACCGAAGGTCCTCTCTTCAGGAATGTTACGTTAAGAGACACCCTTACCCTAATTATATACCTATATTCTTCAGCCATATACGCATTAGCATTATATTAAATCGAAATCTATATATATATCTCTATTAATATTATATTTGTCGGGGTGCAATAGTCTGTGGAACGCTAGCGCCATCTGTCTATCGGCATGGGGCAGAGTCAATAAGTGGAAGTCGGGCGCATCTCTCGGTAGTTCTCGGGTGACGGCCCGCCGGTGCGGTCGACTTTTGGAACTGTCGCGTTCCTAGCTATTATTATTAACGAGTTTGTGTAAATTGATCTCGGGAACATTACCCACTTATGCCCACAGGATGGAAAATTGAATTATTGATGCCATTAATGACGAAGTCGGCGAAAACCCTACACCCCCATGCTTCTTTGCTTCTTTCTCTTATTCTCCGACATATTTGTGTTTTTTGTATTTTTGTGATGTTTTCACACAAAAACTACTGGATTGATTTCCAAAAATGCATATTGACTGAACGACATCGACTATTAGTTTCGCAAAAAAAATAGGAATCCCTAATAAAAATGCATTAATGTAACACAAGATTAGAAGGTATTAATATCTATAAAAAAGTCCGCGATGCTATATGTCCAACTATTGTAATTATGTCGCTAAACTACTTTTTTACTATAATCAAACCATATAATTCATACTTCTGTATTAATCCTTATCCTATGAAATATTATTAAAGACCGTTTCAATATTTGTAAATTACTTTTGAAATTATCAAAATCGGACATTCCATTCAAAAGATATCATTTAAAAATATCAATACCATCGTAAGATCCAGAATGTTTTTATTCGTTGTCACACTTCATCTGGAACATTCATTACACATATTTGTAAATCTGTCCTAAGTGAAATATAAATCTATAGTCCGACTTAGTAGACTTTCCACTGACACGAGATAGGTATCCTTGCGGGTGAAAGCAAGGGGCATTGCTAAAATACATAAAAAATTGTTTTAAAAACCAATGAAAAACAAATCTCAATGATTGTTTAACTTTTCTCGTGTAGTGTGTATGTGTGCACTAATAGCAAGTGTCGGTCGGACGATTTTAGCCATGAAGCTGTAATCTATATAACGCGATAAAAAACTGGATATTTAAAAATAATAATTCGTTTTTCTACTTAGTTAATAGAGAACTCATTCTATAATTTGAAGGAATACTTGGAAGACAAAAAAGCGTGGGAGTGTATGAATTGCTCAATATATATCTTGATATAGAATAAATTAAAAATATATATTGTAATGATGACACAAAGAAACGTACACCCGCCTGAGTTTGTTGTGGGCTCTTCTCAGATCAGGGCGCGAAGGAACCCTCGTAAATTTAGATTGTAAATCGTTCTTTAATGTTGTCATCAGTCACACAAGTAAATAATATATAGAAAAAACGATATTTGACGATTTAAAAGTGCTGTAATAGGCCCACTTGAATAAAAATGTTTTGACTTTGACTACTTCTTTTACTGATTAGCTGGTATTTTAGATATATATAAATTATTTTCTAAAAATATTTTTTGGATTTTGAAGTATAACGTTGCTGGACACAAGCCTTTTCCATTATAGGGCATTGTAGACCAAAGACCCACCATGCTGCTACACAGCAATAGAGAAATAATATGACGACTTTACTCATTCTTATATATAACACATGGAAAGTTTTTGAAAAGACTAAAATACGTTGTCTCAAATCAATTTCTATCAATATGTACTTAAATATTTTATCTAATCGTAATAATTATATAATACGTTGTCTAAAACATCATAATTCGCTAAACATAATAATATATAAAAGGCACTGTAGATTGAGATATAATGGAGACGTGAGAACCAAAACCATCCAAGTGGCATTATTTTTGGAGAAATAAAAATACTTTTTCAATTTAAGTGATTTTATAAGAGTTTCTTGACAAGAATATATACTGACTACTTCCCTATAATCATTAATTTGTAGTTTTTTAAAACATATTTAATGTTATTTTATTATCCCAGCAGTGGGATATTACTACATTTTTTTCTTACATTCCACCGGCATCGTGGTATATGGCAGTTTCATTTTAAAATATATATAGTTTCTTAGTCATGATACTAAAAAAATCATTATACCCCATGCATCATTCTTTTATAGATATATTCGCATTACCATAATACTAAATAACCGGATGTCATGATACTTTGTTGTTATATTGTAAGTATACCGGATATATCAAGTGCAAACTATTAAATGGCCTAGTTCTCAGTTTATTTGAGCATTCTTGTGCTAACTCAAAACAATGTTGTATATGTTATATTATGGAATAGTCATTATTGATAAAGTGACTTTAATAAAATTATTTAATAAATTTATAAAAGTAACGAAGGTTTATTTATTTAGCNTATAAACTATAAGTGTGGGAAATTTCTTGCTCCTCCGTCAGTGCAATCTTCGTAAAAAGGAGGTGGAAAGGTTTCGTTTCACATATTAATATATAGGTTAGATGTATTAACTTCACTTCACTCATGCTACCACCAATTATACCCCCTTGTAAAACTCCCCACTCGAAAAATAGCTCCGCCAATGACAGCCGTTAAAACAATACCATAAAAATTGAGCTCAAAAATTTGTCACGCATTTGTCACTTACATTGTTATGGTTCTCACGTGTGAATTTAGGAGCTATTAAAAATAAGGCTTAATTGTAAGGCACCGTTTTTCTAGACTCACTTAGGCTAAATACTTACAAACAACTCTAATTGTATCTTTACAGCGGCAAAAATGTCGTTTATCAGGACTTGCCCTTAGATGTCGATGTGATATTTGTTAAAGTAATTACAATACTGCAATAGCCATATATATAAAATTTAATTACATCGACCAAAATCGTTTCCACGTATACAGTGTGTACATATAATATGTGATGCATTGTAGTCATTTTGGTTTAACCTATAAACTAAATTTATAGTACAGCGACAAGAATGTCGTACATCATGACCTGCCCTTAGATATCAGTTCGACGATATGCATATATAACATGTGATGGTTTGTAAATCAATTGTCATATTGGATCATTTAAGCTAAATACCTGCAAACATGAACTATATCGTTACAGCGACAAAAATGTCTTTCATCAGTACATGTCTTTAGATAGCAAACTTACAGAATACCTATAAAACATGTGATGTTTTAAAATTCTTATATTGGATCAATTAGGCTAATAATAACTGTGTAGTACCAGCGAAAAAAGTGTCGTTTACCAGGACTGGCCCTTAAATATCAGATTAATTATATGCTGGAAAGCTGTACTATCGCATTTCAAAATACACCTTAAGAAAAAGTCAAAAATTGGATTGGCAATTTGTATTTTCACAATAACAGCGTTTCACTAAATTATATGAAAATATAATCAGTACTTATTTAAAAAATACATTTTAAATATTCTAACTTCTCTGAAACGGTTTTATCAATTTTGATAAGACTCTCACTGACAGACAACTGAAGCTTTATGGAGTAACTTGGCTACTTTGATTTAAAAAAAAATCAGCGAAACAGCTTGTTTCATTTAGTGTTATTATAATTTCAAGGAACGGAACTTTTTTAGCAGTTTTTCGACTTTTTTGACATATATTAGTATTTTTTTTTCAGACAACATGATAAGGCGTCATATAGACCTACGACAATGCGTTATAAAATAAATAAAAATCAAACGTGTGATGTTTTGATATAACACATCCCAATTAATATAGATAAAATTTTTGTATTTTTTTTATATAAAATTAGGCTAAAACCAGACAAACATCTTGTCGTATTGGACCAATTAAACTATAATGTAAATTAGATGACACATGCAGTAATCGCTATTGTTATGTCATAAAATAACGACTTATAGATAATAAGTAAAATTGTAATTCTATATAATATAATAAGGCATCATCCTGACGAACGTACAGAAAAATCGCACGTTTTATTCAATTCCAGTTCCAGTTCAATTATCTTCAATACGACTTCACTTTTAAAACAATCAGAGAATATATAAAAATTGGAATTGAAATTGTATAAAATAAAATAAACACCGTAGGGGCGTACAGACAAAATAGTCGCAAATTATATTTGTAAAAGTATGCATAAAAATTACAATTGGAATTGCTTATAACAAATAAGGAATCATGGAGACGAATTGACAAAAAATCACACATTTTAAATTTAAATTGATGGAATGTTAGATCTATATTTCATGCGCATACAAAACATAAAATTATAAAAAAAAATCGAGACTCATGACGACTCTACAGCTTTATTATCTATAGTACGATTGAAAATAGTAACTCTACAGTTCTCTGTATACGTTATTGTTACTTTATACGTTGTGTCTGTATATGTGTAGGTAAATTTGAAACCTGGTGATGATAAACGTAGGGGGTTCTGTTCCCCCCACCAATTCTTCACCTGTGTATTTTATCACCTGGTTTTTAAACATAAAACTAAATTTGCTATAAAAAAAGGAAAAATTAATATCAAAGTTACCTCTTTTAACAGAAAATCTGTAACTAAACATAATCGATGTTTCTTATTTTTTATTACGTAACGAGATCTCTTAGTTTTGTCTTAAGTAACCTCACTTTTTTGTTGACAGCGTTTTTATAGTCTATTTTATTGGTAGATTTCTCGGATTTCGATCTACTCTTTACTCTCTCGTGGAAGAGTTCGTAGAAGTTCGGTAACGGGGTGTCGACTAAATCGGTGTTGATGTAATCGCTTGGAAGTGGTAGATCGCGGTAGCAGAGAGCCATGTTCTGTATGAAGTGGTTGAACATAGCCGTCTCGGTGAACCACTCGAGGAAGTACTGGACCTGTTTTGATGATGCGTTCTTTATAAACGCTTCTTTCTGAAAAGATAAATTTCTAATAATTTTTTTGTTAAATATTCCTGAGGGTAGTTCACCCACTTTGAGTAGAAAACGAAAATATACCTTCAGAATCACAAAAGATCAAAAATATAATTTGTTTAACTTTCTGAAGGTATTTCATTCGCCTTTGATACAAAATAAAAGAACTACCCTCAAAGTCATAAAAATCATCATTTTGATAAATTTATAAGGGTGGTACATGTATTTTTGTTTTAAAAAGAAATAACCACCCTCGGAATAAATAAAACATTTAGCAGCCCTTTAACGTCCCACTACTGGGCATTTTGCGGGAGTTGATTTTTGCTTAAAAAAACATATGTACCCTCTGAACAAAATGAAACACTCGTGAAAGTTAACAAATAAATTTATAATTTGTGTAGTATTAGCGCCATTCGACTTAGGTATAAAATTTTAGAACTACCCTCAGAATAACACACACAACGAATGTTTTCAAAGAATTTTTTTAATCATATGAGGCTAGTCCATGTATTTTGGATAAGACAAAGAAAACACTGCGTAAGTTTGCGAATAAATATATCATTTTTGTCATATTATGAGGATAGTATCAATCACTTTTGGTACAAAATGATAGAACTACCCTCGGAATGAAAAAGAATACTCACATCGAAAACAACACCGTCTTTCCCTAATTCACCGTCCTTCATCTCCTTTTCGGAGAAGAATCTCCAGAAGTCTCCGAGAATGTCGACGAAGAACCTCAGAAAAGCCTCCGAAATCATCACATTACGTGTTTTCGTGTCTTCCTGTTTGTCCTTTATCTTGGACTCCATTTGTAACGAGGTTTTTAGTGTCTTGTAACTGGGCGTGGGCACGATCGTGGACTCATCCCCCTGGTAGTACAGCACTTTTGATGGATGTGCCAAATCTATTAGCATACCCTGTTGTCACAAAGAATGGTGGTTTAATAACGTCCCACTGCTGGGCATAATCCTCCTATTACATATTGAACCTAGTGTGAACTGTGTTGACTAGAAGTTCGATGGCTTAAACGTCCTAATTGATTAGTAAGTACAAGTTTCATAATTTTATAATTTTTTGGCTTTAAATCGTTTTAACTAGTTTCAAATATTTTATATGCGGTTATTGCTATAAATGTTTACCTCCTCGAATTGTGAGGGATGATGGTGGGCGAGCATCCCGGCGAGGATTGGGAGGGGTGCTGTTAAGACATCCCGCTGTATTTGGGATGGGATGGCGGATATCAGAGGCTGCTGCCACACGAAGGGATACAATGCACTCTGCAAAGCCTCCATACATGAAGATATAACACTGTAAACAAACACGCAAAGAGTCAAAAGCTACTCACAGATCATAAAATCTGTGTCAATAGATAACATTATTTATTGTTATTATATTATCATAGTACACCAGATGAAAGAAATATAAATAAACAGGAGATTTAAACTATGAAAGTTAGTGATGGACACATGACTGTCTTCTTGCTTTAAAGCAATTTCTTCCAGACATCCTTAAGGAGGAAGTCTAAGTAAATAGTGTAAAGGTACGTGATGAGAATAATAAATACACGGGACATATAAATGAAAATAGAATGCCTATATAATACTGGGTAAGTAGTTAAAATCGGTGTTCCACAAGATTAAATATTAGGACCCTTTCTATTTTTCATTTGGGTTATGGAGTTCCACAAGGTACCATTTTAGTACCCTTTCTTTTTATCATTTACATACTTAACAACATTTTTTCTATGTTGTCTGAGCGAGTCCTTATACAATGAAGTAAATAAAAAATCGGCTTATATATAAAATTAACAGATTCCATTGTAAAATCACTGTAAATTTGATTTTCAATGTTTAACATGCCACGTAATAGAATACTTATATTTAGGTATAAAACGTTAAAAGATGTCTTGAATAATAAAGTACACACGCAAACACTCAGAGATACATTTCAATTATACTTTTCACTATTCATAGTACTTTTCTTACATGGAAAGAGGGTAGGCAACTGATGTACGAGTATATAATACAAGGCGTCAGTATCCAACCAAACCTTTATTTATTTCTAACTTAAACATTGCATTGATATTATAATATTGTGTAAAACGTATGTTCGATAACAAAGTTATTATTTAATAATTAGGCCCATAATAGATTTCTTTTTATTCTTCATTAAACTTACTGAGTTTCTCAGGGTTCCGTTACAGGACCTTTTTTATTCCTCATTTACATTAATGACTTAATAAAAAAAATACACTCACCTAAGTTGATCGCCCATGATAATGACTTTCCGTTCTAGAAGGAGGGAGCCGAACACCTTTATGACAAGACCGGCGCCGAATGAATCCAGAAGGACGGACATATTGTCTTCATCAGCTCGAGGGTCTAGAGGACGTTTTATCACTCGGACCCTGAAAAAGTCACGATAAAAATTTACATTGCTCTCACCCAGCTATGGTCAGTCAGACTAGTTTGTTTTTGTTCTGGTTAAACCGGGTACCATGTCACATAAAATACTAGCCTAAAGTATTATGTTTTATTATATTATTCTAAAATACTTACCTAGGTCTCTCCAAACTCAACATAACTTTTTTAGGTCTGTTGTTATTCTCTACATCATAATAATCTGGTAGCGCATGATTACTCTCCATCTCCAAGAAGCCATCACTCTCTCTTCTCTCCGGACTCTGTGTCAGATTCTCCTTAGTCACGGAAACGTTGACTGTACTCTCGTTTCGCCTCGGATCGGGCATAGTTTTACATTTGTGTATATCGCCCAAGCTTATCGAGTTCCGATTAGGCTTTGTCGATAAGTTAGTGGTGTACACTATCGATATCTGTTCGCCAGGATAGGGGAAGTCCGTTTCGAACAATTGTTGTAGTATTTGATTTATTTCTACTTCGGAATTGCCATGATGCGATTCTATTTCTTGTAGAATCTAAAAAAATTAACATTGATAAAACATAGAACTATTCTTAACCTCTTATTAAATAGTTTATTATTAATGGAAACTTTACTGATGTATGTGTTAGTTTTAAGTAAAAAAACCTATATTATTCTATAAGTAAATTGTTTTGCTTCCCAAATAAAAATAAATAAATAATTCAAAGCACATAAAAATGATCCAAATGATGTTTTTTTAATAGAACGTACCTTGTAATAGAAGCCAGGCGCTCTGTATTTGCCGATGAGACAGTAGCACAATGGCAGGCAGGTGGTAGCACCTTCTGGTAGCACTCTTCGACAGTACCTGTAAGATTAATGTTACTAGCTTGTACCCATGACTTTCATATGCAATAAAACTTATAAACGACAACTAAGCAAAGTGTGCCACAAATCAGACGGTGCGATATAAATCTTTTTATAAAATTACCCCTTCTCTCGGCTCAGCCCTAAATTTGCAACGAGAAGTAGAAATTCATCGTTAAACTAATATAAGTGATTCATATCGTCTATAATCATACAAGCCTTGGACCTCCCTTTCCCCCATCCTATTTCTTTCTATCATCACTCTTTCTTTTCTCTGTCCCACTCATACCCCACTCTCATCTCGTTGCCAAAACTTTTTTCTCTCTACCTTTACTCACTCAAACCTTTTCTTTCTCTTTCTTTAAGTCCTTTTCTTAAAAGTTATAACTTTTCCTCACCAACCTCCCCTTTTACTAATTTACTAATTAGTAAGTGGTTGATATCACGATCGTATTCTTAGCAGAATTGTATGCCATCAGTTGGATATATTGCATGGCTTTTCGTTGTGGTCCGTGTTTAAAATTTGTATCACTTACCCAAAGGCTCTTTCTCCTTTCTCGTCAGTGAGGACGAGAGAGTAGCACTGGGCGTTCTTATCTGAAGCCGATTCACTCACATTCCCAGAGCTGATCGTCTCCGGGAATATCAGGTTCTCTATATGCGGTGGTACTTGGACCTGCAAAAGTGATTACAAATTATATATATGATGTACATAAATAAAAAATTATAAATGAAAATCAATGTTTGTTTATGTATGTCAATAAGATAATATGAAATATAGCTTTGCAAATTTTAAGGAAATTCGCTAGTAAAAAATTACACCAGTAAAGATTGTATTTTACTTTTATTATTCAAGTAACAAAGAAACACTACCTGACTTGGATACACACTCTTCACATAAGCCTCGCCTGTCATATAGTTGAGTCCAACTAACAGACAAACATTGAACAATCCCTTTTCTCGTGGCTCAAAAGGTAGCTCCAAGTCCACACAACCAGCTTTCTCGTCTATACTCAAATTGTCTAAAGAGTCATCACTATCATCTTTAATACAGAGCATATTTCCACTGGAATCTGTTAGGTTGACTTTGGAATCAGTGGAGTCATGTCTCTCCATCTTGTCCCGTAAATTACTTTGGGACGTTCTGAAACTCTTCCAAGATCGGAAGGTCGAGTATGGGTTATCTAGGACTTCAGATTTGTAGGAACAGATTGATGTCTGATGTCTGAACCTAGGCGATCTAACATTTTTATCCAAATAGGCAACTCTTGATGAAACCCTCCTTACGTAATTCTTCCGTTTCTCCGTGAGACTGCGGGTTAGTTTCACTGATTCTGTAATGACAGAATCGCACTGAGTTAAAACTGTTCTTACAATAATACGTAAATTAATTTTTTGGCTAAGAGTATAAAATTTGATAATTTCTCCGAATTAGAATTCGCTTACTATTGCCCAAGGACTCCAAACCTATATCCACTATTAACAAATGAGGTCCTAGAGAAAAATAATACAAAAATGAGGTCATGAATATAAAATAACACACAAATATATTAAATATATATAAAAAAAAAAAAATTCTAAAGCCTATGCTTTAGACCAGGACCTGCCTAGACTGCCTCATTGGTCTAGTGGTTAGCATATTCGACTAAAGACATGAGGTTCTGGGTTCGAGTCCCGGGTGGGGCCAATCTAATGATGGATATTGAGTTTTCTATTAAGATTTTCTCAATATTTGCCCGAAGTTGGGAAGTTGGCGGTGTGATCCACCCCCGTGCCTCGGAGAGCACGTTAAGCCGTCGGTCCTGCGCCTGATCTCTCTCCGGTTGTGTAGACTATGAGAGTGAAGGAGTAGAGAGTGCACTTGTGTACTATGCCTGCCAATCCGCAGTGGAGCAGCGTGGTGGGTCTATGCTCTAAAAACCCTCTCTCATATGAGTGAGGAGGCCTGTGCCCATCAGTGGGACGTTAATGGGCTGCTATAGGGACCTTGCAAAAAGCCTACCACATAACTGTTAGCAAAACCTAGTTTGAATTTCTACGTCGTATATCAGGCTTATTAAAGAAAAGGGGGAAAATTGTACACAATTTTATCGGTATAATCGTTTCTATCCCTCCCCCCTCAGGACCTCAAAAAGACACCCGCTTAACGTCCAGGGCCTCAATTTACAAATCCGTGCCTTTACGTGAAAGTTTTATATGAAGAACAACCCTATAATCAATAAAAAACATATTTTGGTTTAATATCTGTTCACTAACCTTCACTGGTACCATCGGAGAGGTCAGTGGGAAAGCTGCCCGGTTTGTTGTCGTCCATGTTGCAGGCAGCCGTCACAGTCTCGTATATCTCCGTCATGAGACGGTTCAGCTGTAGAAAAAGACACAAAATTTATCAGTCTGTTATTTGACAGTTTTTTCTCATAAATAAATCAGCAAATGATAAAGCTATCTTTCATCGGATGTGTTGTAACCCATTATACATTTATAGTACCAGTGAAAGGCCTAGCCTATTTATCGTGCGATTTACAATATGGGTCCAAGAGAGTCGCTAAGAAACAAATTCATGGCAGTTAACATAATGACAGTTCACTGCGTATATATATTAGAAAACTTGTTGTATGTACATAAAAACATTGACTCTTAATAAAAAGAGTGAATGTACATCATATAACTTACGAAACAAAAACAAACTTGTTGTAAATTCTAGTAGGCTGCATAAGATTAACAACTCATTTAAGGGTAACTGTATACGTTTCTATAATAAACTCCCACAAGACGTTTTAAAGATGTCAATTAATAAATTCAAAGTCTTTGTTAAAAGAAAGTTGATAGAAAAATCGTATTATAAGTTGCAAGATTAC
>JACTOM010000869.1:1173689-1252601 GCA_015832385.1 Elymnias hypermnestra | reverse complement strand
TGATAGCGCAGTGGGTCATAGCCTGTCTTAGCTACTGATTCTCGCAGGTTCGAACCTCGGTTCAGAGCATCATTTATTTCTATGTATTTTATAATTTGTTTTCGTATGTTACACTCATTTGATTTCACTGTCGAAGTAATTTTATCATATTCATCAAAAATGAAATGTCATCGCGGTCATTACAGAAATAGCCTTGTGTGCGAACAGACGACTAGCTGTCAAGTGAATATCTTGGTTCACCGGCAATTGAATGTAACTGTAACTGAAACGTTGTGTTAATTTATTTATTATTTGTTGTTATTATCGATTCAGATTAGTGATTGTTTTGTGTTTTTATTGCGGATGTGCGGAAGGGGTAAGTGCTAGGCATATAGACTTATTACGGCTTTTGTTGTGTGGTAATGGGTTAATGACAGAAGACTTCTTTTGTTTATAGCCTATCGCTACGCCCTTCCTGGTACAGTCTCTAAAACACAACTCCCAGAAACATCTGGGCTAGCCTATCTCGGTGTGGCAGGGTGCCGCCTTTACACCTAAAGCAGAACCCTCCTGGCGCTCAACTGCATGATAATCAATTAAATTATTTTATTGGATTTTCTGGAGTTTCAATGACCAAATCAAAAAAAAAGAAAAACAACTTGAAGACATAACATTGTAATATGTTCTAGCATATTAACTAATTACTATTTTTCTTCTGTCTGTTATTCGTTATAAATCGATACCATTCTTAATGATTATCATATATCCCAATAGTTATTCAATTTATTGATTAAACCTGCAAATTCCTGCTTAAAATTGAAATACCTACTTATATACTTAAAAAACAATAGAAATGATGAAATCTCTCCTGTATATATTAGCATACATATAATATAGACAAAATCGTAAAGATATATCCTTACTATAAATATATAATTGACGGTCTCGCTGGCGCATTGGTGCGAGTATTCGCTTTGCTAGTTGAGGTCCCGGGTTCGATCCCCGGTAGGACGAATTTAGGAAATTGTATTTTCTAATTTGTCTGGAGTCTGGACTGGTGGGAGGCTTCGACCGTGGCTAATTACTACCCTACCAGCAAAACGTACCGCCAAACAAAGAGATTTGTGTTTCAGTACGATGCTGTGTAGAAACCTTAAGGGGTATATCGCCTGTTAACAGATTAGCGCGCTTCTATCTTAGACTGTATCATCACTTACCATCAGGTGAGATCAGTCAAGCGCTAATCTGTCAGCAATAAAAAAAAAATTTTTACCAAGATCACCTAAACAGTTCATTAGATTTTTTTATTGCTGACAGTTTAGTGATTGACTGTGATCTCACCTTATGGTAAGTGGTAAGACAGTTTAAGATGGAAGCGCTATAATCTGGTAAGAAGCAATTTATCTCTTAAGGTTTTTACGATCACAAATTACTTTGTTTGGCGATACTTTGCTGGTAGGGTGGTAACTAGCCACGGCCGAAGCCTCCCACCAGTCCAGACTCAGACAAATTAGAAAATACAATTTTCTAAATTTGCCCGACCGGGGATCGACCCTGGGGCCTCTGCTACCAAAGCGAATACTCACACCACTGCGCCAACGACGCCGTCAAAATGAGATGTTAATGGACGTATGGACAGATAGTGAAAAACTTGTCGAATTTGGTCTTGACTGCCTCATTGGTCTNTATGAGAGTGAAGGAATAGAGAGTACACATCTGTACTATGCCTGCCAATCCGCAGTGGAGCAGCGTGGTGGGTCTATGCTCTAAAAACTCTCTCTCATATGAGTGAGGAGGCCTGTGCCCAGCAGTGGGGCGTTAATGGGCTGCTATTTACCTTTTTTTATGTCGAATTTAAGTTTACAAATTTATGACAGCCTCGCTAGCGCAGTAGTGGGAATACTCGCTATGTTATTAAAAATCCCGGGTTCGATCCCCGGTAGGGCGAATTTAGAAAAACTGTATTTTCTAATTTGTCTTAGTCTGGTGTGGTGGGAGGCTTCGGTCGCGGCTAGCTATCTACCAGCAAGGACGTGCCGAACAAAGACATTTTTGTTCCGGTCCGATGCTGTGTAGAAACCGTAAGAGATAAATAGCCTCTAACCAGATTATAGCGTTTCCATCTTAGATTGTCTCTCCACTTACCATTAAGTGTGACTACAGTCCAACGCTAACCTGTCAGCAATAAAAAAAAAGAAAATATAGTAGTAGACAGCCTTTTTTAAAATTATATGCCGACGTTACTGCATGTCTATGTTTTCAGCTGGTATGTGGTGATACAGTCTAAGATGGTAGCGGTTACATAAAAAAGATTCCGTAATGGTATCTGCAAAGCATACTAGAATGCAAATGTTTTTGTTTGACAGAAGATTTCAGCTAGTAAGATAGCATAATAGTCCAAACATAGAAAATATTTTTTTTTCTAAATTTGCTGTGTCTGGAACCAAACCAGGGACTTCTTCTAAAAAAACTAGTATTAGGAGAGCGAGGCCGTCAATCTTTTAAAATATATTCAAGATCAATAAAGTATCGAGCTAATATTAAAAAATCACCTTGACGTAACATCTTGTCGGCCATTTGTAAAAATGCACCTTTGCGTAACCTATTGTCACTGTTTTTTTTTAATTCGCAAACAAAAAACCGATCTGGCTTCCAGCACAATGCAATATCACTTTCTTTTAAATTAAAAACACTATTTGTTAGGCAACAGTTGAAACTAATTCAAACTGCTTTAATCACTTTTTTGATTAAATACGAAAATATTAAAACTTTCAGACAAACACTTTATATATTAGGAGGCAAGTATTTTTTTTATTTAATGTACTTTTAAACAAACACAGTGTATATATTAGCAGTGAAAAATACTAAACTTTTGAAAATAAATAGAATTAAAAAAGTTTAAATACACCACTAAATTACTTTTTATAATTTAATTTTCTTTCACAACACTAGCTAATAACTATTTCCGTCATTATTTTATTTTACTTTTATTAAAATATAATTTTAATAATGAATCTTCACTCCGTTATAAAAAAAATATAACTACACTCTTTTTAAATTCACAAACAGCACTGAGGGATTTTCCACGCACAAAATAAGCGCTTTAAATATCGTTACGATTTAAGCAACGCAGTTTTTCGTTAATAGCTTTTAAAAATAACCGAAAAGTGCGTCGATTTTAGATATTTTATTTTTTAAAACAAATGTTATTTTTTTTAGTAAATATTCTTAAACAGTACACTCGTCTGCCTCAGCGATGGGCGTGGACCAATTTGTACATACATTAAGAAACGTCTTCGCATTGTTGATACACGATAATTGGGATGATGTTATGCTAAGTGGAGTAATTAGGTAATGATTTCATATTTCACAGTATTTTCCGTGTATTCAATAAAATTCACTGTTATTACGAAGACATCTTCAAACTTTAATTTGTTTTGTTTATTTTATCTGCATAGTAAAGGAAAGAGGCCATTCAATAATTAGGTAAGAACGACGCTGCCTACACAAATCCCTACCTGTAAGATTTATTAAACTCCCCCTTCACCCTTCCCTTACCGCATACTTCCTCGATAGCAGAGGCACTGAGGAAGATACCCAGCAGGCCAAATTTATAACATTTTCTAATTTCTCTGGGTGGTTACTGGTTGGAGGCTTCGAGTTTGGTTAGTTACCATACTTCAAGCAAAAAGAAATGCGTTCTAATTCGATGGCATAACAGGAAAATGACCTCCTAACCGGTTAATGAGTTTAAACTATTGTATCAATTGCCATCAGGTGTAAAGCTAAACGCGAAACGTGGACGAATCGATAAGGAGCGAATCAAAAATATTACAAGCCTAATTGGTATTTAAACTTCACCATGTTCTTTTTGGTGAAAGAAATTATCGTAAGAAAACCTGCGTCACCCCTGAGCAATTCTAGGACGTGTAGCATGCCGATCTTCAGAGGAGCAGTGTGGTGGAACTATGCTGTAAAAATAATGTGTTCCAGCAGTGGGACATTAAGAGACTGTTACTTACTCATATTTAATTGCTAGAATACATAGCTCACTCTTGCATGTACTAGAACTCCACGCAATCGAGGCTAGGTCACCAAACATTGTACAACAACAATTACGATAAGGGGCAGTGATGTACATCGTATGTAAACATCGCATCGATAAACTGATCGTACATAGAATATAATCGGAAGTAATTAAACAGCCAGAAATGTGACATCTCAATAATTTATGTTGCGTACATCGTGGCAATTAACTGATTACGCAGTTCACGTCGTGACATGGGCATGAATTGTTTATGCCTACTGTTCTAAACTTATATTTTACTAGCTAATAGCCTGCAACTTCATCTGAGTAGAATTAAAAGATATAACAACAAATCAACGATATATACCATTTACAAAAATGCTAATGTGTTTACTATTATTGAATATTTCGACAGTTGCCGACAAAGTTACAGTACTATTGCCAGTCTACACTTATACGCAAAAGGCTACATAAATATCCCAATTTTTCTTTGACATAGGTATATTTTGCATTTTTATAGTATAAGACATGTTATCGTTGTCATCGTTGTCAGTTGAAATCGACGACGACACTTTGTGGTCCAAATCATTATCTCTCAAATTTTGGACATCGCTCAGACTTGGGTTCCATTTCAATCCTAAGTAAGTAACCTGGCAAAATGTTTAGGTAAAAGGAAAAAAAAGGACACCTGACTGAGTTTATAGTGGGATCTTCTCAGAACAGGACCCTTCATCGCTTTATATTCTAAATAGTTATCTAATCCGTCGTACATTAGAAATTATATCAGAACTATATTTGACGATTCAAAAATGCTGTAAGTGGCTTATTTAAATAAAGAATTTTAAATATCGACATCGATTTAATACGACACTAGACGATATCGCAAATTTATAACGACGCCCAAAACATTGAACCGACAGACAGACGGACGCCCCGTGACACAGAAAGACAAATGATTTCATTCCTTTCATCTCAGCCGCCTCACTATCTTAATTGCGTGCTAAATTTCTTTTTATGATGAAATTATTAACATTGGCGAGTGTATTGTCCTTATCTTGAACCTATTATTCATATTATAAAATATCATATTAAATGTAGCAGTTACTTTATTCCAGGATGTTTATCAAAATAGAGCAAGGAAAGAAATATATGAGGTCATAGCAACGGAACAACTTTTTTTAGATCAATAACCAAATTCCACTTATACTAACAATGTGTCAAATATGTGCTGCTATAAATAAGTGGCACTGGAGGTATATATTTTTTTAAATTAAAAGTGCAGTATTAAGAAATAAAACAAAAAAAACAATATTTAACCTAATGCTGAAAAGTGTATTGTACTTTTTTATATATACTATAAATAATATATGAATAGTAACATTCCTCAACGAGGCAACCAACTGAGCCATTGTTT
The DNA here is from genome assembly GCA_015832385.1 of Elymnias hypermnestra. Taxonomy (NCBI): domain Eukaryota; kingdom Metazoa; phylum Arthropoda; class Insecta; order Lepidoptera; family Nymphalidae; genus Elymnias; species Elymnias hypermnestra. The sequence continues at coordinate 1,247,181 of JACTOM010000869.1, read as the reverse complement.
ATGCATGTAGCGAAATAATAAATCTAAATATAACATCATTGTATCTATTCCTATAATACGAGAACAACAGTGCCGATATTTAGGAATATGTCTAAAATTAGATAAATGTTGCATTTCTCTATGTGTAAGCTCACGACGATAAAACAACTGAAAGAATGTAGTTATGAAATCAAATAAACTTTTTTATTTATGTCATTAAATATAGTCACATTTCTGTATTAAAAAAAAAAACTAGCGATAACGTTGAAGTACCCCTAAAATCTAATGCCTTCGTATCAACAGAATAAAGGTGTAACTAGTATAAGACGTAAAGGACACGAATTAAATCCTATTATTAGATCATAAAGTAAATCTATGTGAATACTAATAAGAAAAATAAAACCTGTGTCTGAATTATTATATATATGTCGGAGTGTAATAGTCTGTGGAACGCTGGCGCCATCTGTGTATCGGCGTGGGGGCACAGTCAATAAGTGGCAGTCCGGCCCGTCTCTCGGCAGTTCTCGAGTGGCGGTCGACGGATCAGTCGACTATTGAAACTGTCGCGTTCCTAGCTATTATTGTTAATGAGTTTGTGTAAATTGATATCGGGAACATTAAATGATTGAACATTATAATCCGAGTTAATTAACAAAGTGTTTGATTGCACCAACATTACCCACGAACGCCCACAGAATAAGAAATTAAATAATGGATCCCATTAATGACGATGTCGGCGGAGAACCCTACGCCCCTGTGCTATATACTTGTCCGTTTCTCTCTTATTCTCCGACATATATATGCTTATAGAAATACACAAGAAACGATATGAACGCTTATATCAATATAACAGTTATATTGATATTATAAGCGTATAACGAAAACTTATCTATATTTCGATGGCTCCTACGTAAAAACGATCTTACATTTAAGATATTAAGTATTTTAAAAATCATATCGCTATTAGACCATGACGCGTAAATAAATCATCAAAAGGCAGTACAGTAATAAGAGAAATAAAACACTCTCTTACATAATTAGGAAGTTATATTTGACTTTTTATATTTAGGGGACATACACATGTTACTATAACGATGATTTCAAAAACAACGGCTTATTGAATAGTTTATTCAATAAGCAGCTAATTTTAAAAGTTGATAACTTACAACCACTTTATAAATATTGGTTTAGGAAAAAGCAAAACGATTATTTATTGTGTCTTGTTACTTCTTAAAACTTGGAGAAGAATGTTTTTTTTTACTCGTTAGTAGAAACTTCAGGTTAAACCAGTGCTCAAAAAATACAACAACAATGTAATAGAAAATAATTTCAACGATTGCACCTTACGATTGTTAATGTATAACACGATAACCCCCACTCAATTAAAATAAAATAAAAACTTTATCGCAAAATAAAATATTAAACAAACAGGTTAAAAGTCATATCTATTCTCGCGATCGTAAAAAGTGTCCGCACACTGATAACATTTTCGACGGTATTTGTATATTTTTTAGGTACATTTTGATGTCAAATTACATGAAAAAAACTCAGTAATATTTCAAGATTTGACATGAAAACCCTGGTAGTTATTTTGTCAGAATTTCCCGTTACAGATGACCATTTTCATTCAGTACAACATAAGTTTCCATTGATCCATTGATTATATAATTTTTTCATCATACCTGTATTGGAAGTACGTTCCTTCCGCCCTATTTTCAGTGACGAAAGTGCCACATTGCGTCTCGATTAACTAAATGGGTAAGTTAATCAAATTTGGGTACTTTTGACATTATATTATATTGTTATATTAATAACTGATGACCTACGGTTCTGAGACGAGGTCGCTGACTATGGGCCTCATGCGGAAGCTCAGAGTCACTCAGCGTGCGATGGAGAGGGCTATGCTCGGAGTTTCTCTACGTGATCGAATTCGAAATGAAGAGATCCGTAGTAGAACCAAAGTCACCGACATAGCCCTACGAATCGCGAACCTGAAGTGGTAAAGGACGATGGACGTTGGGGACCGAAAGTGCTGGAGTGGCGACCCCGCACCGGACGACGCAGTGTAGGCAGATCCCCCACAAGGTGGACCGATGATATAAAGAGGGTCGCCGGTAGCCGTTGGAGCAAGATCGAGCCTTCTGGCGGTCATTACGTGAGACCTATGTCCAGCAGTGGACGTCCATCGGTTGAAGCGACGACGAGCGACGAATCAAATTTTCGATGCACGCACTTTTTTTAATTGAATATCTTTAACTTTATTTCAAATTATTTACATTTTTATCGAAGTTTCGATCCCGGTCCCATGAAAAACTGTAAACGCAACGCGGGCCGAAAGTATTTCATCGCCACCCGTGTTTTTATCACAAGATTGAAGAACTGAAAGATTATACGTGAATATAATTGACAGATTGACAACTCTGTCGGGTTTTCAAAATGGTTTTATGTAATAGGGAGCTACGCGGGTGACGGATTTGGACACAGCACACAAATATCATCGTATTTTTCCGTGTATATCATGGGATTTGGTGTTTTGCCAATCTCACAAAACCTTTTACATTCAACTAGGTTAGCCTCCCCATAAACTTGAATCATGAGCCCAAAATACACCATGAGTCACTGCTATCGTGTTTTATTACAGCCTATAAGTTCTCCGACGTGCCCATAGGTCAATCGATATATAGAAGTTGTTGAAGGGAAACTTCTTATGGTACAACAAGGGAGAATTTTGCGTTATACGTTAAGGTACTTGTGGGTAATTATGCGTTTTATATCACGCTTTTAGTAGCTTATCTTTGAACGTGATTTTAGCACAGATGCATGGCAATACAATAATCCAAAAACAAATAAAGGTGGTTGCTTTAAAGTAGATCGAACTAAAAAGCTAGTTGAAATTAAAAGTAAGGGAGAAATAGAGGAAGAAAGATATGTTAGGAATTTAAATGTCATTAACATATTAAGTGTCGAAAATTAATGAATATAATTTAATGAAATCTCAAATGACGAATTTTAAATAAAAATGCCACGTGTTTTTTGTCAATATTGGGAATTAGTAATAAAAAATTCGTTTTGGAATTAAAAATATAGAATAGAAGAATTTATGAAATATTTTTCTTTTATATTTTACGAAAAATAGTATATTAAATAACGAGTGGCAAATTAAAATGCCACATGTTACTTGTAAATATTAAAACTACCTAACCTTCAAACGAATTAGCATAAAAAGCTGCACGTCATCGTGACGCTAATCAGGCATTTCAAGTTACCCTCATTCGCGTCAACGAAGTTTCACTTCATAAAACACGCGCTTGGAGATAATCAAGCCATAAATAGTAAAGGAATTATATATCTGACGAGAATATTTAAAGTCACTGTCCTAAAAGCGTGGGGTGCTCTGTATCTGTAGTACAGCCATGCCAGACACGTATCGGGTGAATATTTCAGTCACCTATTGTTTGGGACAGTGACATTAAACATTTTCGTCAGTTAAAGGGTTTGATAGCGTTTTTAGGGTCATTTAAACATACATACATACATAGCACCACGCCTCATTCCCAATGGGGTATTCAGAGACAACATCCTTCCACTTGCCACGATCCTTGCATGTCTCCTTCGCTTCTTTCATTCTCATTAAACCTTTCATACAAGTTCGTCGGTTTAGAGTACTCTTGACCTGGCCGTCATTTAAAATGTCCTGGATTTGGTCCAGGAACGTTCGCCTTGGTCTTCCCCTTCCAAGTTTTGCATTCACTCTTGACTCATAAATCCTTTTTGTCAGTCTCCTTTCGTTCATTCTCTACATGCCCAAACCATCTAAGCATACCTTTCTCAATTTTAGTCACTACGTCTTCTTTTATACCACAACGTTCTCTTATCACACTATTTCTTACTCTGTCACTCAGTTTTAATCCACTCATGCTTCTCAGTGCTCTCATCTCTACCGCATTTATTTTACTTTTGTGATTCTTCTGCCATACCCAACTTTCACTACCATACATAAGCGTTGGCACCAACATTATGGTCATTTATTTCTTCTGGTATATGCAAGTGCTTACACACAAACATACAGATTTATATACAGAAAAACCCCTCAGTTAGGTATAGAAATAATATATTTCTAATTAAACTGAGGGGTTTTAGAATAACACAAATTGCGTTTCAAAATGACGCGAAAAAACAGTTACCGTCCAACGTATGACGTGATGACGCTTATCTGATTATGGTATCAAATTTTAAACAATAACCTACAAACATAACTGCGTTAAATAACCGACATTATTTAACACTATTAAATAGTCCTTTGTCTGTCCGTTGGTAATGTTCTGAAAAGTTTATTATACTGAGAGGAAACCTGCAAGAAACTCAGTTGTTACTCTTTCAATAATGGTTTCATGTCCAGACATATGAGGTTAGATATAATTGACATTACTAACGGATTTAATTTTATTTGTGTACCATTTTCATTAATAAAGTTTAAGATGGAATCGCGGTGTCCCGATAAAAGGAAATTTATTTCTTATAGTCTTTGGGAACGCAAAGTTTTGCAGATTAGCGCTTGGCTGTGATTTCACCTAATGGTAAGTGATGACACAGTCTAAGATGGGAGCGCGCTTATCTGGGTAAGAGGCGATATACCCCTTACGGTTTCTACACAGCATCGTACCACACAAATCTCTTTGTTTGGCGGTACGTTTTTGCTGGTGGGGTGGTAACTAGCCACGGCCGAAGCCTCCCACCAGTCCAGACTCAGACAAATTAGAAAATACAATTTCCTAAATTCGTCCTGCCAGGGATCGAACCCGGGACCTCCGCTAGCAAAGCGAATACTGCGCCAGCGAGGCCGTCAACCTGTTCTTAGTGAGTGTCTAATTCGTGAAAGGGACATGTATGCCGAAATTCAAGTCATTCAGAAGTTTAAATATTCGTTAACTTAAAAATTTCTCAACTTACTTCTACTTTTTCTCGCTATTTTCCATGAAGCAGAGAAGCAAAACGCAAAAATAGCATCTCATTGATATTGTTTTGATACAAAATTGTATTTCTCTTTAGTATTATAGTTATATTATATATATTCTTTAGATATTTTTCATTACTTGTGTTAGAATCGAGCAACGATTGAACCCTGCACTTTAAAGTGTCAACTTATTGTTAAGCTCGACAGGAAGACAGTTTCGTTAACTACACAAATTAAGTACAATACGGGACCCAATTTAGGAGGCATACATCATAAAGATGAAGATTTCTTCGTCATTTTAGATTCTATTGCATCATCAGTGGTACCAGTACAAACATTGCTTCGGCAAGTATCTGCACCAGATTGTAGGCTGCGAAGAGACGCCTGCTTGCCGTATTTGTGGGGCAGCCGTAGACACTGCGCACCACACAGTAGCAAATTGTCAGGCTTGGGGACCTCAGCTTCACATCTTGTCATCGCTGATTGGCGATGAGTCAAGTTGGAGTGCAGTGACTCCTTCTGCAAGATGACAGCCTCGCAGAAGGAGTCACTAAACAGGCAAAGGGAGGTTATGGAAGACGCTACCCCCTCTCGCGCGGAGGAGGGGGGGCGATAGAAGGCGCAATTTTGCTCGCCTGCTCTCCCTCAACTAAACTAAACCCTTAAGTCCGATTCATCCGGGGCGCCAGAGCTGAATGCACCAGCGAACATCTGGACCCCAACACCTGGATGAAGAGGGTTCCGCTAGGTTTTAGTGGGTATCCTGGTACGACCAGCGAGTCCCACACTCTCGGATGTTTACACTTCATCCGGCGTGCATAAAGCATTTCCAAAGTACAAACATTGCAAACGGTTGGCTTTAAAGCTTAATCTACCAGCTAACTTGTCTTGTGTAAGAAGTCTTTGGTAGATGTGCCTTATACTACAGAAATAAACAAAATAAGAAAAACAAAGCAAATTAAGTAAATTAGACAGCTGTAAATGAGTCAATCATACCAATCATACTGTATTTGTCAATTCAAAAACGTGAAAGTGAATAGGAAATTAGGTACTCTTCTAGTGTTTGAACAAATGACTCATTAAGTGACCTTATAATCTACTATTTTATATAAACATATATAATTAGCACATTTATAAATGATAGTTATTCAAGCAGGGACCTCATCATGCCTTTGAACAATGCCCAGTACAGTTTCTCATGATTTCCCACGAGTGTCCGCGATCAACGTGACACACGTGAGTTCGAGGTGATCCATTGAAATAAATGCCTATTGTATCTTCACCTCCTTTTTGCTCTTATTTATATGCGAAACTAGATGCTGACCCGTTAATCCACTTGCTTGTTTTTCAAATGAACGCAGTTTTAAAAGATAGAACCCCTACCGTTTTAAAAGTAAAGCCTCCATTGAACTTGGTTGGCGCAGCCGGTAGGATCGTTACCAATGTTAATTTGTTAAAATTATTGTAAATTCAAATGTGAAGGCTTTGCTTGCGCAATAATGTGAGTACCCATTTTCCCAACGGTGGTACTGGTTCCGATTTTAGGGCAGAGAAATTAAGAAAATTGTGTGTTTTTCTAATTCTATATGAGACTGCACTGGCGCCAGGTTCCGGCCTCAGCTTTTAACCAACAAAGACATGCGCTGAAGCAAAAAAATTGCCTCCTGGTACGACGAAGTAATTTGGACTGTTTTTATTACTTGTTGGGAATAAAAACAGTCCAAATTGCTTCGGGGCTTGGGTAATAAACATTTTGAAAGTTTAAAGTATCTTCTAGAAAGATATGTTTTGATAGGAACGCTGAGTCTGACATAGTCTCATAAGAGACCCAAAGACCTTTAAAATAAATAAGAATAAAAATAAATTACGATAACTTCAAAGTCATACATCAGATTCACGTGAAATTTGTCAACGGGATCGAGAACTACATTGGTGACACCGCTGAACACTTTACGAATAAATAGAATACCAGCCAATTGTATGTTAGAAATACTTGAAATTTGGCAATAACTTTCTAACCTCACTGTAAGGAGAATTCCTCAGGGGTCAAGAGTTCCATGCTTGGCAGTGAGATAGGAGGAAATGAAGTTGGCTCTTTCTGCGAAGCTGTCACCTTGTAGAAGGAAGTAATACAGCACAAAAGGGAAGCTGCAGCAGATTTCCCTTCGGAGAAGGAAGCGTCTTTACAAACGCCTCTTGCATCCTCTTTGGATATCCTCGGTGAGTTTTATCAGGGAGTGTCGGGGTGAATGCACAAAGAAGCCTTTTACATTCCCAATTTAGGGTAAGGAGGGTGTCGCTGAGTTTTAGTGCTAATTTTGGCTCTTCCGGCGAGACCAATACTTCCTGCCACGTGACAGAGGTTCATAAAAGCATTTCCCAGCTAAAAAAATGGGGTCAGGGGATCACCGTGGGTGTCATCGCTGGGCACAGCTAATTTATCGATAATACAACCCACTATACTGACTTGAATGATTTGAAATTTTGCAGTAACTTCTTTAGCCTCTCTATCAAGGAAACTGCTCGAGTTCCTCCGGGATTAGTGGATCAGGAACTACTAATGTTAAACCGCATAACCTCTTTTGAAATTCAGACTCACTCAAAACTTGGGATCTGGACGGATGACGCCATGATATTACTTTATGAACAAATTTAGATGGCAGAGGACCTATTACTTTTTACGCCTGAAATGGTGAAGCAATATTTTAGACAAAAGACTCAATATACTGTTTAGTCATTCTATTGTAGTGGCGTTTGATTCACGGCTTGGATTTTCAACAATGAGTTCAAACTGTTTTTAATGACATTTCCCAATGAGTTTTTACTTTGTAATCACTGTCAATGTACAGAAAAATGCCGCAAAAACCTCAATCTTTTTAATGTTACTGTAACGTCAAGTTAGACGCTTGTACAATGTTGAGCACATTTCGCTAGAACAGGTCCCAAGTTTCGTATCAGAAGGCAAATTTAGGAAATTGTGCCTAGTGGTTACTTTGTTGGTGTTGAGGTGGTTCCCATATATCTACGTAACTGGGTTTGACATGGGTGACATAAACGGGATCAAATATAGGTAGAGAGATTTAGTAGGAAATAACATACAATTTTGTATTTTTCATCAATTAAGATATAATAAAGGATTGCTTGGATATTTCTTTTTTAATACTGACCTTTTGAATGTCTACACTAACAAATGTAAGACTTCACCATATCACATTATGTACGTAAGTATCATTAACCTATAAGTATAAATTCTATGAAGACGAAGTCACAAGCTAGTATATTATTAATTATGAAAAATACCTACACTTTATTACACTCACAGACTCACAATAAACTATTAGTTATTTAAAAAGGCAGTTACAAATCACTTGTATCCAACAATAAGTTTAATCGGTGGGTATTTTAACAATCACTAAAATAATTTGCAACACTACACCAATAATATCAACTATAACAACTAACACTGAATAAAGATATCGTATAAATCATCTGTTGTAAGCCATTTTAAACGTAATAGCTTTGAAATATCATTAATAACTCAACATTTATTTAATTAGTGATTGTTTTAATATAAAATATTAAATTATTATATGCATTTTCACAAAAAACCACTGAGGTTTTTCGAAATAACGCACAAGTAACAGAGCGCATCGCCGTTCAATTTTCAACTAACACGCTACAATGCGAAATCCTTGGGCTTGAATAACGGTGGGCTTACATGGAGGTGATAAAAAAAAGAAACCATAGTTAAAATCAATAATGATAGAAAGAAAAAAACCTTTACTCTACATTAAACAAAGATAACAAACAAAAATAAAAACATAAGTAAAAAATTAGATAAAAAACAGTAAACTGTAATTTAAAAAAAAACTATAGAACTAGACACAACGCTATCTGCATTGTTTCTAGATAGATAGATAAATACATGCGCAATGAATTGTATGACGAATTGGATTTATATTTAAGAAGTATTTATTTGCATTTATTTTTTGAGACGATTTAACAGCTTCATATAACTAGAAGATTCATGCTGTTGTTTTCTATCTATAGATTAAACCAACTGACGTGGGTCATTGACAACTGGGTACAGGTTAACGTGTGACTGTAATCTCACTTGCAAACAAATGATTATACAGTCTAAAATGGCACGTCTTTGCTGGTAGGATGGTAAGTACCCACAACAGAGATTGAAGCGCACTAATCTGGTAAGGGCCAATTTATCTATTGTGGATTCAAATCTCTTACTTGGCGGCACGCCTTAGCTGGTAACTAGCCTCGGCCGAAGCCTGCACGAAGCCGACCCCAATATAATTTATGTACCGAATAAGCTTAGATCTTAAAATAAGCAAGTAGAAATGAGTGGACCTATTAGAGTGGATTCTCAATTGGACTGGTGTCTCACTTACGGATGAAGAGGGTTCGGCTGGGTTTTAGTGGGGAGGTTTCTTTCCACGCAGAGTCCCACACTCCAGACCCATTTGGGTCGGGTAAGTGTATTTAAGTGTTTAGGAGGATAAATTTACTACGATTATCCACTGCAGGTTGGGATAGCAGATATATAGCAGAATTTATTTAAAGATATGTAGGTTTCCTCATCCTGTTTTTATTTATCGAAAATCATAGCGATTGCATTTTAAATAATATTAGACACCTTTTTACCTGTCTAGGATTCAAACTCGGGCTTAACTATTGGGCTATCACGATTTCTAAAGTGTCGTCATGTAAACCGGCTCTTATAAGGTTTCATGCCTTTTTTCCATCGCCTGACTCACAGATAATGATGCCTAAACTACGTTATATTGGTACACAGCCATAGACAAATGTTTATTGTCTCTGATATGAAGCTAAGAGGCCAAAAGGTTTATACTAACACTGGCTTATTCCCGCGGTGTTACCCGTGTAATTAGGGTTACCTTTTTAAAAAATTATTGTAGCTCTAGTTACTTATAACGTCCGCTATCTATCCCGTCAAAAACCAACCGTTTTAGAAATTAGTCGGAACAAACACAAATAAAAATTATTTTTTTTTATATACACCGATGTATGGGGGATTATAAATATGGTATCTAACGGTGGTGAATTTGGTATCAACAGACAGACTACTGACGATTGAAAAGTGCAGGTAGTGGAATACATCATATATTGATTTTCATTTTGTTGAATATTCGGATGACCATTGGTGGTCATTATAGCATAGACTCTTGAAGATCTCAATGCAATGTTCGATGACCTCAGCAGAGCTTCTCGACAGGTGGGCCTAAAAATGAACATGGATAAGACGAAAGTTATGTCCAATATCCATGTTCCGCTCCACCCAGTCATCGTTGAGAACTCCGCACTCGAAATTGTAGACGAATATACATACCTGGGACACATAGTCCAACTAGGTAGGTCCAATTTCGACAAAGAGGTAAACCGCCGAATCCAGCTCGGTTGGGCAGCGTTCGGGAAACTACGCCAGATATTTTCGTCCGATATCCCTCAGTGCCTGAAGACGAAGCTCTTCGAACAGTGCGTGTTGCCAGTGATGACCTACGGCTCCGAAACGTGGTCGCTGACTATGGGCCTCATTCGAAAGCTCAGAGTCACTCAGCGTGCGATGGAGAGGGCTATGCTCGGAGTTTCTCTACGCGATCAAATCAGAAATGAGGAGATCCGTAGCAGAACCAAAGTCACCGACATAGCCCTACGAATCGCGAACCTGAAGTGGCAATGGGCGGGGCACATAGTCCGACGGACCGATGGACGTTGGGGCCCGAAGGTGCTGGAGTGGCGACCACGCACCGGGCGGCGCAGTGTAGGGAGACCCCCCACAAGGTGGACCGACGACATAAAGAGGGTCGCCGGTAGCCGCTGGAGCCAGGCGGCACAAGACCGGGCCTTGTGGACGTCATTACGTGAGATCTATGTCCAGCAGAGGACGTCCATCGGTTGAAGCGACGACGACGACGAATATTCGGATGCACACTCTCAGTGAGCGTCTACCTTGCGTTAGGAGGAATAGTTTCGGAGATTTCGTGATGAATAAGTCAGTGGTACATCGCTTATGTACATACATATAGATAGACGTTTTGACTAACCATCGCGTGCATTGCATGTAATTACTAACAGATGTTCAAGTACTGCAATAACAATCGCTCTTTGTGATGTGTTGGTCTCATTGTGGATGCATTAGATCGCTTGCAATGATTCAAACAAACACATCGGCTACAATCTATTTGTTTTTCATTTTAAGTAACGTAAGTAGAAGCTTATTGACGCCCCACAGCTGGGCACAGGCCTTCTCACTCATAGGTGAAAGGGTTGATCAAGGCATAGACCCACCACGCATCATAGAGGGATGTGACGGCAATCCGACACCCGCAGGAGAGATACTGAGAATTTCTTAACAGAAAACTCATCAGGTTTTTACTTTTGTCCATCTTGGGACTCGAACTCAATACCTCATGGTATACTCGAACAAACTGAACTAAAAATAGACAAATTATTGTAACTAGAAATGTTAAGCTAATATGTTTTATAGGTTCTTGTGACTATCATTTGAGATTATTGGGCAAAATGCTTTTATTTTCGGCATAATTATTTTAAAATTTGTTAAATTATAACTTCCGTAAAGTACATTGTTTGGATGTGAATGTTAAGACAAATTATTGTAACTAAAAATATTAAGACATAATTGGGGAGTAAGGGGAGAACGGAATTTACCATCTTAACCGACCCAAACGCCAACGTCACCTGCACGCGCCACTGGCAACGGCTTAGGCCGTGGTGCTCCCTGCTGGATAACTGACGAGGCTCTGACGACCGAGCAATGGCGGGATAACCATAAACCCGATAGCGAAAGCGGTCAGAAGAGGCTACAGCAGCCTTGAGGTGAAAATAGCCTCTAAAAGGCCTGGTGCAGAAGGCAACGAGACACCACTGCACTATATTTCCCTAGTAGTTAACTTAATGAAAATTTCGAATGCAGCAATGGCGGAAAACCGTTAAACTGGGAACATGGAATGTGAGAAGTATGAAGCAAGATGGAAAACTCTCTAACATAATAAAGAAGTCTTGGCTGCGGAACATACGCGAATGGACAGGAATAAAGTCCGCAGCCGAGCTTATGCGTCTTGCAAAAGATAGAAACAAACTCAAAAAGTTAGCGGCCAACCTTCAAGAAAAAAGAAGAGGCACTTAAAGGAGAAGAACTTAGAATTCAATAAAGAAATACGCCATATGAATGCGTAAGATACATTGTTTGAACGTGAATGTTAAGACAAATTATTGTAACTAACAATATTAAGAAATTTTTAAAATAAAATGATTAGACTCACGTTTTCTCGATCAACGTCCAACTGCGTCTCTTTTTTGGGCAAACTGAACATCATTTTAGACTCATTCTTCTTATACCTCTTTGTTTCTGTAGCGAATTTTTTCTCGACCGTTTTCCTTGCCTTCTTGAAGTCGTCCGATACATTCTCCGACGATTTCCACACTTTCTTACTCAAAATTGGTTTAGGTGGGAGTGTCAGGGGCTTTTCACTTTTCACACTTTCTTTCAGAATATTCTTTTGGGAGGCATTTTCGAAGTTTTGTCTCAACTTTTGGAATTCCGTTTTGGGCACATCCGGTGTTGGGGGGCGGGAAACTTCGCATGGTTCGTCGTAGATCTTCTGATCCTGGGGAAAGACAATCATTGGTTTAGAAAAATCGTTTTCTTACATGGCGTTAGAGTACAGATAGTTGGGTGACAACACGGATACCTGTGAAACGTTGGGAGTTACTGAGTAGTATAGGGTTGCCCCTATAACATCCATGTCCAATTAAAAATACCAAAAACATTGTGCAATATTACGAAATGTTATGTAATACGAGGCAACATTAACGCACGGACAATTTTGTTAAGATAGTTCTTTCTTTCTTTAGTTAATAAGCATTAACTAAATTTAATTGAATAAAAGAAAAAGCGTGCTTGACTGGTTTTTATGCAGGTTCTTCTTAGATCGCAATAAATCAAATCAAGTAGACCTATTACAGCACTTTTGAATCGTCAAATATTTTGTTTTCCACACAATAATTATTAACTTCAGATAGTCGTTTCGTAATATCGTAATCATTGTTATAATTGAAATTACAGATAGATTACTGATTTATATAATAAGTAGCTCTTCCCGATGGAGTCGCTCGCGTAGTTCCTGTTTGCCTGGAAATCCCTTCTTATTAAGAATTGGTTTATTCATTTGGATTTGACTATATAAAAATAACGCAATTTTTAATAGACCTCTCTAAACATGAATTCTGCTGTCAACTAAGAAACATAAAATAGATGTCGCCGTATTTTAAGCTCCTGGGTTCTTCTCAACTTTAGTTGAGGGTTGCGGGCCTCGAGGCAGTGCCTCCTTGCCCGGGCATCTTCCTCAGACATCAATTTGATGCCTGGTATTTTGTTTTGCCCGCAATCATACGGACTGGTTCCCGCTGGCTACGCTAGCGGGTCCATCCAGGTCAAGTCCGGGTATTGCCACTGATACTGCGTCGTCTTCGCCGTCATCATCGCCTACATCAGGAGGCGGTGACAGCAGAAGCTCACGAGGCAGGGACGCCCAGTGTTTCCTGCTGTTGGGTGGTCCCACATTTAAGTATACACAGACGAAGTAGCTCATCTCAGCTTGTAGATATACATTTTAACTTTCCATAGGATTTTACAAACGTTTCTTTTCTCTATGTAGAATTAACAAATAAAATTGAATTGGAAAGGTAGTGTCTATTGTAGTGAATTCGATGCGTTTAAAACGGCTATCCGTCTGTCCATTGTTTCAATAGTTTACTCTCGTGACACGTGATTGGCATGCTAATTGCTTTGGAAAGTGGTTCATAGTTTTTTTTTTGTATATACAAGTTAGCACTTGACTGTAATCTCATCCAACGACTAGAGGAAAAGCTGAAAGCTGCTGCAAAAATGAACAATGCTATTTCTATACTACAAGAGTAATGAGGTCTAAGAGAAAATCTTAATTGAAAAAACCCTATTACTAATTGTAGTTGTAAATTAGAGATGAGAAGTGATGATGGGCCAGTCTAAGGTTGTATCGCCCTTATTTGATAAGTGGTACGATTTCTGAGACTTTGAATGATAAATAGCTGTTCCAGGCAGTGTTACTTACGTAACTAGAAATACTCTCACTCAATAAATTTTAATCCTTCAATAAATGAAAGTTTATGGAAAAACGTATTATTGAAGGGTTACTTAGATCAATAAAAAGTCTGAATTCAATGAATTGCAAAAATGTTCTAATAGTATAAAGGACACCTGATGCGAGTAACTTGAGATTTTAAGTCTTTTTTGAATACTATCGTCAGCTATACGTTGGAAATAATAAGAAAAAAATATTATATTTCAAGGCCAAGAAAAGCTGTAAAACTGCAAGTAGTTTTAAAGCTTGGTCAATAATACAAAACAAAAAAAGTTTTGAAAATTTGTATTTACATTCCAATTAATAAAAATGCCTCACTTAATAAAGCTTCCTCATTGGTCTAGTGGTTAGCATGTTAGACTACAGACATGAGGTCCTGGGTTCGAGTCCCGGGTCGGGCCAATACAAAAACCAATATTGAGTTTTCTATTAAGATTTTCTCAATATTTGCCCGAAGTTGGGAAGTTGGCGGTGTGATCCAATCCCGTGCCTCGGAGAGCACGTTAAGCCGTCGGTCCTGCGCCTGATCTCGGGATTTCCGTCACATCGGACTATGAGAGTGAAGGAATAGAGAGTGCACTTGTGTACTATGCCTGCCAATCCGCAGTGGAGCAGCGTGGTGGGTCTATGCTCTAACAACCCTCACTCCTATGAGAGAGGAGGCCTGTGCTCAGCAGTGGGACGTTAATGGGCTGCTACTTACTTTACTTTTACTTAATAAAAATGTGACACTTTGCTTTGTTTTAATATCATCTGCTATGCTAAGCTATAAATAATTTTGTTGTAATAAAAATACAGTTTAACCTGGCAAGAGGTAAATTTACCTTAGATACGTAAGAACGATTCTGGCAATGTAAGACTGGATGATAATATTTGATTCAATTTGATTGAGCAAAACTTTTCAAGCATTTAATCACATTAAGTCACGACGACCGGGTTTCCTCGTATAGTGTATTTGTGGTTAAATTAGTTAAGTAGGTTCAGTTATGAAATAAAATTATTCAGAATTAATATACGTGTGTATTATGAAATACTAGATCAATCAGTGCCGTAACTTGACTCGCTAACCACAAATATTGAAGACCGCAGAGGTCGATGGCCTCTGCAATATTGAGGTAGGTTATGGCGCTGCTAGGGTTGTCACTAACAGAAATGTAAATTTGTTATTGTTTTTATTGCAGATCAGAGAGCGAGAGAGATGGAGAATACAAATCATTATGACATTACAACAAATAATATATAATTATGTAATTTGTCTCAGACTGGCCTGGTGAGAGGCTTCGGCTGTGGCTAGTTACCACCTAGAAACTTTAAAAGGTAAATTTCCTCTTACCATATTAGCACACTTCCATCTTAGACTGTATCATCATTTACCATCAGCTGTGATAAGAGTCAAGCCCTAAAGTGTCAGCAATAAAAATGCAGATAAAATTGAGCAATTATTTTTCTTTTAGGGAATCTTAGGGTTAGGGAAAGTTTATTATGGATATTTAGCGGCCTCGCTGAGCTATTGGTGATAGTCCTGGCTTCGCTAACAGAGGGCTGATTTCAATTTCCAACAGGAAATATTTGTAAAATTACATTTTCTAATTCATTTATCTGGATCTGGACTGATGGGAGGATTCGGCTGTGGCTAATTTGGTAATTCATCATTTGGCATCGCGATGCAATGAGTTTGCGTTCTGGTACGATGCTGTGTAAGAACCAGTAGAAGTATGCCATTTGTTACCAATTAAGTGCGCTTCTATCTAAAGATTGTATCAGCAATTAAAAAATTAACAGGAAAAAACAGGTTAACATTTTATTGTGATCTGACCTGATGTTAAGTGATGATACAGTGTAAGACACTAATCTGCTAAGAGGTAATTTAGCACTTGTTGTTTTCCACACAGATAAGTGTAACTAGCCAAAGCAGAAGCCTCCCCACCAGTCTAAACCTCAGGTTTATTTACCTGAGGTTTAGACTGGTGGGAGCCTATTAATGTCCCACTGCTGGTCACAGGCTTCCGCTTTTATAGAAATGAGGGTTATTAGAATATAGACCCACCGAGCTGCTCAACTACGGGTTTTCCTAATGCACAAGTGCACTCTCTATTCCTTTACTCTCATAGTGGGGTGTGACGGTAATCCGACACTCGTGGAAAGAGATCCGACGCAAGACCGACGGCTTAACGTGCTCTCCAAAGTACGGGGGTGCAGCACACCGCCAACAATACAACACAGGGCAAATATTGAGAAACTTTTAGTGGAAACTCAATGTCGGTTGTAGAATTCGCCTTACCCGGGACTCGAATACAGGACATCATATCTGTAGCCGGATATGCTGACCGCTAGACCAATGAGGCGACCCAAACCTAAATAAATTAGGAAATACTATTTCCTATATTAACCATGCCGGATATCCAACCTGCGACAGTCTATAACGGAATCCGGTACAAACGATTAACTCAAATCAAAATATCTTTATTCAAGTAGGCATATTACAGCTTTTGAATCGTCAAATAATATTTTTTTTTCTTTTCCACACTCTAATTCTAATGTACGTTTGATGATGATACTCCAGAACGAATTAAAATCTAAAGTTACGAGGGTTCCTTCGCGCCCTAATCCGAGAAGAACCCACAACAAACTTAGTCGGGTTTTTGTTATCATCATCATTACAATATCATATCATTTTAATATATTTTAATTCAAATAAGAGCAGTTCCTTCACTCCCACGCGTTTCTATCGTCTAAGTACTCTTGCAACTTATAATAGGATTTTTATATCAATTTTCTTTTAACAAAGACTTTGAATGTATTAATTGACATCTCTAAACAGTCTTGTGGGAGTTTATTATAGAAACGTATACAGTTACCCTTAAATGAGTTGTTAATCTTATGCAGCCTACTAGAGTTTATAACAAGTTTGTTTTTGTTTCGTAAGTTATATGATTTAAATTCACTCTTTTTATTAAAAGAGTCAATGTTTTTATGTACATACAACAAGTTTTCTAATATGTATACGCAGTGAACTGTCATTATGTTAACTGCCTTGAATTAGCCTTAGCGACTATATATACTGTTATGCGGTAGGTACATTTATATAAGTACCTACTATAAATAAATAAACATCAAAACAGAAAAAGCAAATCGTAATATTTGCCAGTTAGTAATTAATCAACAATGGGTCGGAAGATTCTACCGAAATGCTTCTCCATTTGTCGTGCTGGAACTTGGGTAAAAAAGTGTATTTTCTAGTGTTGACAGAGAAAGCGAACTAATGAGTAATGTCGTAGTAACTATTAGCACTGACAACGTAGAAAGTGCCTCTCGCCACTTCCTTTTATGTCCCCAACCATAACTACGAACACGTCTTGGGCTGTAGTGCAAATTGTTGACTATTTTTACTTCCTATAAGCAGACCGGTGTATTCAGCTACACGTTCGCACCTGAATGTAACCAATTAGCTGGTCCCTGTGGTTTCACCCGCGTAGTTCCTTAACTCGTAGAAACCCGCACTTATATTGCGAAAGTATTCACTGCCTAATTTGGCGTAAAGTTTGCAGATCTCGTGATGTAAATGATAACACAATCAAAACTGGAAGCGTACTAATTTGGCAAAGCGTAATTTACTTGTATAATTTCTATACAGCATATATCATAACTGCCTCATTGGTCTAGTGGTTAGCATGTTCGACTACAGACATGAGGTCCTGGGTTCGAGTCCCAGGTCGGGCCAGTTCGAAATCGATATTGAGTTTTCTATTAAGATTTTCTCAATATATGCCCGAAGTTGGGAAGTTGGCGGTGTGATCCACCCCCGTGCCTCGGAGAGCACGTTAAGCCGTCGGTCCTGCGCCTGATCTCTCTCCGGTCGTGTCGGATTCCCGTCACATCGGACTATGAGAGTGAAGGAATAGAGAGTGCACTTGTGTACTATGCCTGCCAATCCGCAGTGGAGCAGCGTGGTGGGTCTATGCTCTAAAAACCCTCTCTCATATGAGGGAGGAGGCCTCTGCCCAGCAGTGGGACGTTAATGGGCTGCTACTTACTTTTTTTATATATCATATCATATCATAACGGAAAGCAATTCGCTTAGCGGTAATTCTTTGATGGGATGGCGAGCAATTGTTCTGTCAGAAACTAAATATTTTTCTAAAGCGCAAAGAATCACTTGCGGAGTACCACAGGGAAGTGTATTAGGACCACTACTTTTTCTTATATATATTAATAGTCTGCCACAAGTCACTAGTTGTCCTATGATACTTTTCGCAGATGATTGTACCGTAATTTACACAAGTGATAACATAACAGAATACGAAAACGCAATAAATAATAGTTTAGTAGATATAATGAAATGGTTAGTTGAGAATAAACTCACTTTAAATTTTAACAAAACAAAAATAATGAATTTTCAAAACATACGCAGTAACTATGACATAAATATTAACTATTCTGGCAATAAAATTAACAAAATTTGTGAAAGAAAATTTTTAGGCTTGTATATTGACCAGCATATCACCTGGAAATCTCATGCTGACTATGTCTCATCAAAATTAAATCAGTTATCTTACGCCTTACGCATGTTATCAAAAAAAGTCGATACGACAACATTATTGGCAGCATACCATGCGCAAGTAGTTTCCACTCTACGCTATGGTATAATTTTCTGGGGAAATACCCGTATGATTAATCAGATATTTGTTGCTCAAAAAAGATGCCTAGGAGCGCTGTGCCAAATACAACGAAAAGATAGTTGCAGGCCATACTTTAAAAAACTAAATCTTACGGTATCATCTTTATATATTTTAGAATTATGTCTATTTTTAAGAAATAATGATAACCTCTGTGCTCGGGCAAACCCAAATCGTTTTACGGATAAATTTCAGATTTCAGTTCATAAAACCACATTTTTTTAATAAAAACATCTGTGTTATGGCTATCAAAATATATAATAAGTTACCTCAGAATGTACGAAAATGCCATAACCAAACATATTTAAAAAAATTGAATGACTTTTTAATTTTTCAGACATTTTATAATATTAAAGATTTTTTTTCCAATTAAGTTTTATATACATTTACGTTGTAAATTTATTTTAATGTGTATAGATTTAAATTTTGGTTTTATAACACTGTATTGTATTGCCACATAGGCATAGGCATGAATTGCAATAAAGAATTTTGAATTTTGAATTTGAATTTGTGAAACATTTAACATCAGGCCAAAATAGTGGCAGTTAGTGATCACCACTACTGTTAAGACCACACCGACCAAATAAAAGAAAACCTCTTTACTGGTAGGGTGTTAACTAACCCATATGCCAAAGCCTCCCATCAGTACACAAATTAGAAAATGAAATTTACTAAATCTGCCTTGCTAGATAAAAAATCCAGCACCTCTGTTGGAGAACTTCAAAAACATCTTAAAGTTACATAACGGAATGTCCGATTTAATATTGAGATAGAATATTGAGAGCACAATTTATTTCCTAACGATTACAAAGAGAGATGATATTAATGAGACAATAGTGCGAGTGTCGGTCACGTAGCTCATTGTTATGCTACTGTGTCAATTGATCGCAATCTAAGTAGGCCCTGACGTATCTGAAATAACTTTGCCGATTGTTAACGGTGTTATGAGAGTCCGTGTAACTGCCTCTGACCATTGTCTAATGAACTGAACCTAAAATGTGCAATTCAGCTTTTGTCAATAATCCTTTGGGACAACTTTATTCGAAATCCTTGGTTTTGTTCTACAACTTATACCTTTGGGTCATTGGACGGTTTTATTTGGAATGAAGTCACACATCCTTAAACCACTTAAAGGCCTTTATCATCGTCACGTGGTGATCCTAGAGGATTCTTTATAAATGCCACAACTTTTAGCTCTCCTTAATACCAAAAAACAATGGAATAGCTTCAGCATGAATAACTACTTTTAGGTTTCAGCGATACATGTATCATAGTTTTTTTTTTCACGCTGGGAAATGCATTTACGCACTCATCCCGACCCGTAGCTCGGAAGTGTGGGACTCTGCGAGGGAGGAGACTCGCAATACCCACTAAAAGCGGAACCCACTCCATCCATGAGTGACACCAGTGGATCAGCTTACGCATTCCTACCTGGTTTGTCGGATGAGTCCGACTGAGTATTAACGGAAGCGGGAGCAGGTGCGCAAACATGCGCTGTCTATAATCGCACCTTCTTCGGCGGTAAACATTTACCATCCTGACCTGCGTACGATATCATATCAGATATGGATATTTCGAGGATTTGTAGGTAGTATTTGATAGTTTTACGAGAATAACCATTGAAACCAAAACATACCAATATATATATATATATATATCTATATATATATATATATATATATATATATATATATAAATCGTTCTTTATTCGAGGCAACCATCCTGCACGTCTTGTTAGGAAACAAAATGCAAAATATAAAAAAATATGGCTTCGTATGGCGTACATTTGTCCTAATGTATTGTGATATATGGTTTTGATTTGAACAAATTTAGAAATAACACATCCCTCTTACGAAGGTAGTGACTTGTATATGATGCATTTTCTTATTTGCTTGCCGGATATGCAGGTAGGCAGTTTTTACAAATAATGGTACGCATTAGAAAGTTGGACGCGACATTTACAGTCCGGATGTCAATCACCTAAGAGCAGTTATGACACTCGATGGATAGACATACATACATACATAGCATCACGCCTCATTCCCATAGGGGTAGGCAGAGACCACGTCCTTCCACTTGCTATGATCCTTACATAACTCCTTCGCTTCTTTCATTCTCATTAAACCTTTCATACAAGTTCGTCGGTTAAGAGTACTCTTTGACCTGGCCCTTATTTAAAATGTCCTGGATTTAGTCCATGAACGTTCGCCTTGGTCTTCCCGTTCCAACTTTCGCATTCACTCTTGATTCATAAATCCTTTTTGTCAGTCTCCTTTCACTCATTCTCTCTACATGCCCAAACCATCTAAGCATACCTTTATCGATTTTAGTCACTACGTTTTCATTTATACAACAATGCTCTCTTATCACACTATTTCTTACTCTGTCACTCAGTTTTAATCCACTCATGCTTTTCAACGCTCTCATCTCTACCGCAATTAATTTACTTATGTGATTCTTCTGCCATACCCAACTTTCACTACCATACATAAGTGTTGGCACCAACACTCCAGCATGCACTGCCAGTCTAGCCCTTTGAGACACCATCTGGCTATTCATAAAGGCGTACAGAGCACCATTTACCATATTCCCTGCATTCACTCTCCTTTCAATATCACTTTCACATCTTCCATCTTTTGTAAAGTTAGATCCCAAGTATACAAATTCTTTCACCTCTTCCACTTGTTCACCATCTATAAAAATATTGCCAGTCATCATGGATTCATCTCTTTCAATATAAGATAGAATATGTGTTCTTGTGATTAATTGTTTACCTGCAGCACAAATCACTTGACATCGGCTTCCAATATTTACAATAGAAGACAAATTGGATCGGATTAAGAAAATGTTGAAGGTGTAATAGGTCGACGAGTTAACTCAAAATATTTACCTAATTTTGTCTTATAAACTGCTACGGGAAGGAGTATTCAATTCCAGTGTTAAAAGGGTAATACCAAGAGCTTCGCAACGTTTAAATATAAACTGACTATCAATGAGTTTTGTTTACTTCGCTCATAGTTAATATACAATTGAACCACAACTTAGCGTGAGAGTTTACCCTGCATGTGAGTAAACCTTAAAAATGGCAACATCTACATTTTCACTCAGATCTGAGGAAAGTTAAGCAATGGATATAACAAAAACTCGTGTAGAACCAGTTGCTTAATAATTTTCATAAGAATGATTTATTGCATCGCAAGCAATTTAGTTTTACGCGAGGTCACACGCTAGTGTAGAATGAATATATAAATATTTTAAGCCTGGGATAAGCCAAGAGATGTGGTTTACTTGATTTCAATATAAGATGTCAGTCAGAGAATATGTATTGCTTCAGATTTAAATAATTCCTATTTATAAATTGAAATCAATATAGGCACAATAAATATGTAATTACAATATGTTCGTATGGAACGTTTTCACAAAAAAGGTGTATTTATAAACTTCATTGAAGATTACTTAAACTTAAATTATAAATTAGGTTTCCAACTATTACTACATACAACACAAATTATTATATTTCAACTCGAGGTAAGTAACGCCCTAATAATAAAAAGAAACGATATTCTTAATATAGAAAAAAAGGACAAATTTGCAGGACTACAAGCGTGTTCTCCTATTCCGTAGAAATATGGAAAACCGTTATTTATCAATTGGCATAATCATTCTAAACTCTTTTTGAATCCACCTGAACACAAACGAAAAAATCATCATAATCCATCCACCGATTAAAAAGGTGTTCAGTCACATACTCATGTATAGAAGAATTATAAAAAATAAAGAAATATTGATCCGTATATTGATAAGTAAACAGCCTATTTAAAATTTGTGCCAATTTCACCAAAGAATATATTGGTATCATTTTTTATTTTTAAAATTTTGGAAATATAGCAAATATTTGGAGTACTACAAGGTAATGGGACCTTTTTTGTTGTTTTTATATATTTTAAACATTTATTAACTAGCTTTATTGTGACAAACATTTGGGAACAAAGGACTGTATTATTTAAACTTAATTTTTAACCGACTTCAAAAAAAGATCAAAGTCGGTGTCAGCCAAGGTACCTACATATATAGCTATAAGTGGGAGAAACGCGAGAGTTGCCAAGTGGACACCCGGGGAAATTCTTCCTTGGCTGACACCGACTCCGAATATAACAATACGAAGAACACTATAAAAGAATACGCAATTATTTCTTACTTTTTAGAGCACATTAATGTATTTGTAAGTTTGTTTTGAAGGCGGTTCTTTTTTTGTTAAAATTTATATTTTTTATATTTAAAAAGATATCGCAACAGCGCATGGATTTCATGAAAGTGCAATCATATTTAAATCAATTTAATTTATTACCATAGATATATACAAAAGCGACGCATCTGACACGGATAGAGATTATACGTGAATGGTATACATTTCTAAGCATTGAGATGGTGAAATCTTCAACATTGAACTGGTGTGAAATCAATAAATGCAATGTCACTGCGATAATGCGGGCCATGATCTATGATACAAAACACATAAAATTCATAATTGATTACTAATTAATATTATTGTTATCGCGAGTCTAGTTAACGTATAGGAGTTTGCCTGCGTAAAAATTGCTCCTAATTGAGCTCATTTAATTGAGCTACATATTATATAATTTGCTTAAACCTCAACCAGTACTTAAAAATTAGGTTATTGTTGTCTTGATGTAAATCATTTCGCACATTTCTTATTTTGAAGATTAAAAACATACGAGTATCTCCAAAACTTGGATATTTCGAAATGAAGAATAATGACAAAATTTTTTATCGTATTCATTTTTTTAATATATTATAAAAACAGTTCAACTTAGATTTATAGAATAGAAAATTTTAAATTTCTCGAGATGTGTGCAGCATTTCAAGCTAATCAAATGAATAGTTATGGAGTATGTGATCGTTTTTCATTTATCTATCGAAATCCCGTGGGAATATGAGGAAATTATTTCTTAGTAAGATCTACGTCGCGAAACGAAAGGTATACACAATAATCTGGGGTGATACAGACCAACCGATTTGATGGTTTTATATTTTTGTTTACACACCTCCGATATTTCAATTGCTAGTCGTGATGAATACAGGATCTCAATGATAATTAAAATCGGTCTAGCAGTTCTTGAGCTATAAGTGGTGTAACGAACACTACTTTGTTTTGTATATACACAGACAAGCCAGTAGATAAATCAGAGATTGTATTCACGAATAGTGTTGGACTACGTGTACATCTAATCAATTTTGGAGACAATTTACCGGTGTGATTAACCAAATAATGTTAAAGTAGGTTTTGACTGATAACATTTCGATAAGAATGAAATCAGAAATCAGTTTGTCTACTATGATAAATGGATACGAAGCCTAGTAAAAGATAAGATACTAATAATATAAATGTTAATATTACTCTGTCTGATAAATTTTCACGTTACACCAATTACAATGAAGTTTGATGAAGAACTATCATATAATATGTTTTAAGAATTGCTATCTGTTCCCCCCAATGTCATTCGCGCAGTTGCTAATCCCATATGGATGTAAGAAGGTAAGGATCCGTACTTAGGGACTGTCCGCATTGCGAACGCACAATCTCTTTGCTTAATTTCAAGTCACTCTTAAAGTGTTGAAGGTGTCGATTAAGTGAGTGTATCAGTGGTTGCAATAATACAGAGGTTAAATAATATTAACGACAACAAATACCATAACATATATTTAGTTAATATTAGTGGTGAGACATGGTCGCTGACTATGGGCCGCAGAGTCACTAAGCGTGTGATGGAGAGGGCTATGCTCGGAGTTTCTCTACGTGATCGAATCAGAAATGAAGAGATCCGTAGTAGAACCAAAGTCACCGACAAAGTCCTACGAATCGTGAATCTGAAGTGGCAATGGGCGGGGCACATAGTCCGAAGGACCGATGGACGTTGGGGGCCGTAGGTGCTGGAGTGGCAAGCCCGCACCGGAAGGCACAGCGTGGGCAGACCTCGCACAAGGTGGATCGATGATACAAAGAAGGTCGCCGGTAGCCGCTGAAGCCAGGCGGCGCAAGATCGGGCGTAGTGGGCGTCATTACGCGAGACCTATGTCCAGCAGTGGACGTCCATCAGTTGAAGTGACGAGTGGTGATACAACAAGTCACGTTGGGAATGCTATTATCAACTTAAATTTTAAACGAATAGATATAGTTTACATTCTAAGGACACTTTTTTACCGGAAATGCATTTATGCACCCTGACTAGCGTCGAGTGTGGATCTCATCGAGGAAAAGAAGTCACAATATCTTTAGTAGCTATTGCTTCCTAATGCGTAACCCAGCGGAACTCTCTGCATCCATTCGTGAACATCTGAGAACCGCTCGCACATTCCTCTCTGATGTCCGGATGAGTTCGGTCGAGAGTTCACGAAGGCAGCACGACGAGTGTCAATAAACGCCGCCTGGAACGCCACCTGCGTCGGCGGATAGACGTAGTATTGACTGCGTTTTCCTTCTCTCGCTCGTGGGCCTCTTTCAGAGAAATGACCGTCTCACAGAAGAGGGCCACCCCCGCGCAACATCTCTCACTGGAATTGCAACGTTTTCCGGCGAAAGATCCGCGCCAATCAGCATCACCAGAAGGTGACGCTAAACTGCAGGCTGCACTTTCTGCTTGTGTGGTGCGCTGAATCAACAGCGGCACCACACTTATGGCAAGCGGCTAACTCTTAACGCCAATTTGATGCAGAAACTTTCCGAAACATCCGAGTCCGGTTAGAACCTGCACCAGTCTGAAAAGGAGCAACCCATACCCCCTGGAAAGCAATTGTTCAGCAAGGTATGGGCGGATCGCCGGCATTGCCACGCCCGCTACTGGGGACCTCAAATCCTCTCTCCACCTTTCAATCAGAGCCCGGTCGGCTCGGGCCCTAATGCTCCGGATCGGCATCAGGCTGCAGGCCGCGTGTCCTTGCGTTCACCCTGAACTTATAGACGGCCGCAAGAACTTGCTTGGTTCCCATGGAGGATCGCCCAATAAGAGAGTCGCCGGTGTCCAGTTTCTAGACAGCTTCTACAAACTACAAAACAAGGAAAGATCACCAAACTGGACCACGTGTTGCGACATGATCGCTACAGCCTCCTCTAGCTTATTATGATTGGTAAAATCCATGGCAATAAGGGGGTTGGCAGGAGGGAAAAATCATGTCTGCGAAACGTCAGCGAATGGAGCGGGATAACGATTGCTGAGAATGCGCTGCACCTTGCAAAAGACGGCAAGATTTGTAGAACTGACGGCTAATCTCCAGTAACAAACCTCCAGCCAAAGAATAATCTGCGTCCCACGTAGTTCTCGATCCCGTATAAGTGGAACTCTATTCTTAGTGACCGTTCAAATTTCAAGTTAATCGTGTACAGTTTAAAGCCACTTTTGCATTATTGCCTTGCCAAAGAAACCGGTTTAGGGCACATAAATTCAATGGTTCCATACTCTTACTAATATAGATATATAAACCATTTCAAGATAGATAAAGATAGATAAATACTTTATAGCACATACAAAGTTAGGAAAAATTACAGGAAAACAAAAATAACAGTTTAAGTGTAAGTGAAAGAAAGCAGGTGGCGCGACAAAAAAACAAACCATTTCGAAAGTACTTAAAATTTTGTGTTACATATATATATATAACATCGGCTAAACAGCTTGTGGATTTTGTTGTGTGTTACTATTTTAAAAAATATAAATATTTAGGCCATTGCTGATTTCTTATCGAATGATAGATGATTCATCAAATTACTATCGCTAATTTATATATCACAATTTATGATTCTCGTAAAATAGTTCCTTGTTCCATATATTTTGGGTGACGTAATATTATATTTTATTACATGTGATCCAGAGCTATCAGTTTAGACCTTAGGTCATTAGGTTTAATATGCGTCATTTCTTTGTTTATTGCCTAATAACAGACCAAATGTCTACTACAATTTCGCAAAATACATGTTCAAATGTCAGTAAATGAATTTAAATCCTGTATTAAAAAAAGGCAATTGAAAACTAGCAGTTTTAACTAAACTATAATTGTGTGACACGGAAGTGAAGGAACTGCATTAATCCAAATAGAATAAACGTCTTGTGATAATGATAATGATGGTGATGGTAAAAAGGGACACCCGATTAATTTAACTGTGGGTTATTCTCAGAACAGGATACGAATCAACCTAGTAATTTTTACAATTTAAGTCATTCTTTAATCATTATCAGTACATTACATCAAAAGTTCTGCAAAAGCCTACATGAATAAAGATTTTTTTATGTCGTAGAAAAAAAGAGGCTGTTGAAATACAAAATATTGTTGAATCACTTGCTTTCAAAAAGTCCATAACAAGATATTTTATTTATTCTTCTTCTTCAATTTATCATTTATCAAATGTAACGATTGGGCACACACAACATCGAAAGTGCCCAAGGATTATTTAAATAACCATTTCAAACTTAGCACCTTCAACTATGTGCGAATTTTTAGACACACTTGGTATTTTAGGAACACTTGGTATTTTAACAGAAGTAGAAAATAGCTCCTGATAAGACTTGGAATTTCGTTGACGTCATTATGTTAAGGAATTCGCAACAATTTGATATCAAAGTGACAGACAGACAGAAATGCCGCTATTAATAATTACGACTTCCAAGAGACGAAGCTAGCTTCAAAGTTATCTGACGCTATTCGGTAGCTTATCACCAACAACTGTTTTTAATGCTGATCCTACTGATATTGATACAAATATTGAACTCCTTACTGACTATATAAAAGTTAGATTAAATACGAAATAAGAGTAACAATAGAAGAAAAGAATAAAGCTAAAAGTTAACTTCAGTGTAATTATGATGGAAAAAATCGTAGCAATGAAGATAAACGTATGAATGAAATTATTTATTACGAGTAACACGATCCACTGATTGTTAATAAGAGTTAAACCTATAATATACTTAACAACTACAATAGGAACAATTACAAATAAAAAGCAACAAAGAGACAATAATTTTTTTTTTAACGCTGGGAAATCCTCGTGGATACCTGGAATACTCGGGATGATGTTCCAGGGTATGCCGGATTCATACCGGCTAAAACCTAGCGGTGCTCCTACATCACTCGGAGACGGGGTCACGAGAACGCGACTGACAGACATTCGCAACCCCGCCAGCGATGTGCCTGCTTAGGCCCAACTCGGTCAATGACCAAAACATACTCCCAAGGTGGATTACTTGGAGCACCTGGCAAGCCACCAACCACCTCGCGAGACCTTTCTTTTTTGGGCAAAGGACCCCGCTTACGATAGGTTTATGCAACCTACAACATAATAGTTTACCAGACTATACAATTTGCGAATGATATTCTGAAATTAATTACTAAAACATTGTATACCAATACATTTCTTTATGGAGTTTTACTATTTTACGAATATACTATAGATAGTTTAAGCTTTTATCATATATGTCACACCTCTTAAGTATATAATATTAATTTTCTTATGTTTTTTTTTATTATTTGTTAATTTCTCATGAAATGAATGTTTTATTCTTTTGAGAATAAAGATCTTTAAACCTAACCTACATCAGTATGCTAAATAAGAGTAATATAAAGACGTCCCAATTATACGCCACATTCTTAAATACCTTGAAGACTAACTCATGGAAGTTCCTAGATTCCCTGATATTTTAATATTGACCTATCTCTTTAAAAACAAAATAAATGTGCTTGCGTACAAAGTACACATATCAGAACTGAATTTTTAAGTCTTGTTTATATTTATAGGTTTAGGTTTAGGTTTAAAGATCTTTATTCTCAAAAGAAAAACATTCACTTCATGAGAAATTAACAAATATTAAAAAAAAAACATAAGAAAAGTAATACTACATACTGTGTGTGATACATGTGATAAAAGCTTAAATCTATATTATCTATTCATAAAACTGTGGGAAACTTAATAAAGAGACTTATAGGGTTATACAATGTTTTAGCAACAATTTTTTAAAGGTTTCAAAAGATTTTGCACAAAGTATATATTCTGGTAAACTATTATACAATAATGCTCCCTCGAATTGTATAGTTTTTTGTCCGTAGTATTTTGTTCTAGATCTATGTAACTGTAGTTTATGTTTGCTTCGAGAGTTTAAATGCGATTTCGTTTTAAAAGAAATTTGTGTATGCACTGCTTTATTTAAAATTTTTCTAACTAATAAACATGTTTTAAATTTATATAATTGGTTGATGGATAGCACATTAGTTTTTTTAAAAAGTTCTTTTGTAGGAAAACGATAATTAATTTGGAATAAGGTTTTTAGGAGTTTGTTTTGCGATATTTGAAGATCTTTTAAAATAGTTTTACACGCACTTCCCCATATTTCTATCAAGTATTCCAACAATGGCTTGGCTAATGAATTGTAAATGATACGGCGGACTTTTAGTGGTATACAACGAATTGATCTGCGTAATGCTCCAGTAAGTGACGTTAGTTTTGACTGAATGTACTGTATGTGATTTCGCCAAGTCAATTTAGAATCAATATGCAGTCCAAGATATTTTTCAGTATCAGACTGTTTTAGGACGTGCTTATTTATAGTTAAAGGTTGAAAAGGAGGGACCTGTTTATTTTTCGCTTTAAAGAGCATGTAAGAAGTTTTAGAGACGTTTATTGTAAGCAAATTAAATTGAAACCATTCATGTAATGTATCTAAATCTTTTTGAGCATCTGATATAATCTCATGTATTGAATTTCCAAAGTAAAAAAGACACGTATCATCGGCATATAATGATACTTCTCCCGTAAGACCCATTGAACCTATGTTATTAATATATATGAGGAACAGCAGTGGACCTAAAATAGATCCCTGTGGAATTCCACAGAGTACATCATTTGGCATACTTATGAAGTTCTTCATTTTGACTAACTGCTTCCTGTTTGTGAGGTATGATTCTAAGATTTTAAGAGCTGATCCAGTTATACCTATACTTTGTAGTTTATTCAACAAGATAGAGTGCGAAATTGTATCAAAAGCTTTTTTCAAATCAATAAAAACGCCTAAGGCGATGTTCTTCTGATCGATGTTTATTTTTACTTTTGTTATCAAGTCAATTGTAGCTGAAAGCGTGTTGGATTTATTCCGGAAACCATATTGGCCTTTGTACAGAAAATTTATATGTTCTATATATTTACTTAATCGTTTATATAAGACTTGTTCGAATACTTTAGATAATACAGGTAAAACGGAAATGGGGCGATAGTTACCTGGATCACACTTTGAACCTGCTTTATAAACGGGACTAACTTTAGCTATTTTTAAACTATCAGGAAATACTCCTTCTTTTATATTTTTATTAATACATAATGTTAGCTTTTCACTGATTAGCTCATTTATGCATTTTATTGCTTTAGGCGTTATGCCGTCAATTCCAGTGCTAGCATTTGAGTTTAAATTATTAATTATACTTCGTATTTCTTTCTTGGTACATAATTTAAATTCAGTGAGTGTATTTGTTTGTGTATGTAAAGTTGTATCAGTAAAAACGATGTTATTGTGACAATAATTGTGCGGTATTTGGCTAGCTAGAATTGTTCCTATTGAAGAAAAATAGTCATTAAATGTATTACATATTTCTGTATGGTCAGTAATGTGTTTTCCGTTAACAACAAGTTTTGAGGGAGCAATGCTATTTTTAAATTTATTATTAGCGAATGTGTAAATTAATTCCCACATTTTTTTAGGTTTACTATAACATTTAGTAAAGGCATTGTAATAGTATTTATCCTTAGTATCCCTAATAGTATCTCCGACTTTATTCCTCACGGTATTAAAATGTATCTTCAAGTCCTCATTGTCGTTATCTTGCTTCAAATTATTCCATAAAAAATTGCGATTCCTTATCTCATCTAATATATGCTTATTTATCCAATCGTCGCGTGGTAAATTCTGTATTTTATATTTGATAGTTTTATGGTTTTGTATACTACTTTTAATATAATTTTCCAACACATTATAATCGCAATTCATTTCATCAAATTCGTTTTTAGAAAAGTCATCATATAGTGAATCATAGTTAATTGCTTCATATTGGATCTTTTGTTTGGCCTCTTTTTTATACTTTTTATATTCGCAGTAAATTTGTTTGTGATCAGACAGAGGTGTATCTATTATTGCCAGGTGGAAGTCATTACTAGTGTTTGTGCAAACGTGGTCAAGAATCGATTTAGAAGTATCAGTTTCCCGAGTACAATAGCGGTAGTTAATTTTATTTAGTATTTTGTATCCAGATTCTTGTAGTATATACTTATATTTGTTACTATATTTATCACTGTGTAATATATTTATATTGAAGTCTCCAAAAACAATTGACCTCTTTCTTTGCTCTATTTGATTCGAAAAAATTTCCAAAAAATTTTGTAAATTTGATGTGGGCGGTCTATATAAAAGTCCAATATTTAAACTACATTTTTTCAAATTAATCCATAAAAAATTATTTCCATCTATATAGGTTTCCTCCGTAACTTCATAGGTTAAATCATTGTGTACAAAAATTGACACTCCACCTCCAATGCAATCAGTTCTGTAGTTGTAAATGTGTGAATAGTTGGGAATATTAAGTAAACTCGCGTCGGCCTCAGATTTTATCCACGTTTCTGTTAGTAGAATCAAATCTATAGTATATTCAAATGATTTAATTATACATTTCAATTCGTCTAGTCTGCCATTTTTGAGTAAACTCCTGACATTTGCATAGAAAAATTTCAGTGAAGAGGAAGTCGTATGTACCTTACCGTAATCATGAGTAACCTGATAAGTGACGGGTTCATTTATATCGGTCGATTCCAAGACTACTTGTCGTTTTTTGGAAATAATTTTGTAATTTGCGGGATTCCTTTTGAATATTTTATAGTGAGGTTAGATTCTCCTTTTTCTTGACGTC
Source organism: Elymnias hypermnestra (assembly GCA_015832385.1). Classification (NCBI taxonomy): domain Eukaryota; kingdom Metazoa; phylum Arthropoda; class Insecta; order Lepidoptera; family Nymphalidae; genus Elymnias; species Elymnias hypermnestra. Next base: position 1,215,442 of record JACTOM010000869.1, on the reverse strand, counting down.
GTGAAAGTTCAGTTTTTAGATTTTGTAAATATTTTTGTTGAGCCGGTGTTTGATCCCAATAAATACGAACAGTTGAGGATTTTGTGCGATTGCGTAATATGGCATTAGCTGTGTGCTGTTCATTGAAACAAACTTTTATGTTTCGATTTTTACCAGGCATAAATTTACCCAATCGAAAAATTGTTTTCGGTGACGGACAGTTTTCATAGATATGATTTATAATTTCAGTAACCTCTCGTGTATCGTTTTCGCGTCGGATTTTTGTATTTGTGTCCATCAGTTCTGGTAAACCCGCAATTATTATATTTTTCTGACGGTTAGAGCGATCTTGCAGTTCAAGAAACATACTTTCTTGCGTAAGTGGTAGCGAATTCGTGGATTCAAATGAAGTAGTCGTATTTTTATGCGCTTCCATATCACTCTCCACGCGTATATTTGCTTCAAGTTCTTTAACTCTATTCATCAGTTGTTGGTTATCAACGAGCACAGTTTTAATCTCATTTCCATGCTTATCCATTACGAATTTCATTTCGTCGTATTTTGTATTAATGTTTTTTACGGATTCTTCCAATATCTTTATTTCCGACTTTAGGACAGAAAATTCTTTTTTTAAGATTCCAGAGATCAGTAGACCTAGCTCGTTATGTATCACATCCGTAATTATCGAACGTATGTTTTCTGTATCGCATGTGCAAGTTCTGACATTTGTTAATTGATTACGTCGTATTGTGACATTCTCACCCGAATTTTCCCCAGTATTTTCTATATCGATGCTTGTATCTATACTTTTATTAACTGGTGTATTGTCGTAATTTTTGTCAGCAGTCTTTTTACGCTCTGACAACACTTTTATTGAACAATCGGGACACCTCCACGTTGTTTTATGTTTTATCAAATTGTCTGTAGCTATATTAACACATTTTAAATGATACCCTTTCGAACAAGATCTTTGAGTACATTGAACTTGTTCATTTGGTTTAATTAATCTATTACAAGCGTTGCAATTTTTCATTTTTCCTGTTTCTTGCCCCTTCCTTATAATGTACAAATTTGTTTAAAAAAAAAAAAAATATATAATGGAAAGGAAACTAGTAGAAGTAGTAGGATTCGTTATTGAGGTTTGAACATACGCACGGCTGTATTGAAATGCGGGGACGTATGCTCTGAGCCACGAAGCTGACTATGTCAGTGTAGAAAATTCTGACTGCTATTAAAGATTTTGATGATTACAATTAACTATGTGGGTATTTTAATTGATTGATTTGAATTTCATTATTTAGACACTCATATCCAATTATTTTTAATATGTAGACATGATAATGTCGACACTACGATATTTAATTTAGGTGGAATTGTAATTTTTCAACGAAAACACTGCAGTTACATTGTTTTTCACTAATTGTAAACAGTTACAACAACTGCAAGTTATGTTTTTCTTTATCGCATCCAAATCACTATATTTCACATAAACAACGTTTGTATTTATCAATTGCACTCTGTTTCAAAAGTTTTGTAAAAAAACTCAGATGGAAAATCACAATTTACTAGATTTGTGTTAATTATTCACGGAGATAGCACTGTTGTCGCACTTGACATTTGATTTATACAAACATAAAACTTTAGATTTCCGAGAATTAGAGGGAGGGGCAAAGAAATATATGTTAGGAATTTAATAAATTTAATTGTCTAAAATTAATACATTATTAAACTAGCTGACCCAGCTAACGTTGTTTTGCCATATAATTACTTTTATCGCTATTAGAAAATAGGGGTTGGTGATAGAAAGGTGAAAATTTTGAGTTGTATGTATTTTTGTGTGCTGTATCACAAATATATTAAAAAAAACAATATCATCCAAAATTTTGAATAAAATTTGGTACGAATCGGTACAGCCGTTTCGGAGGAGTATAGGTACGAAAACTGTGACATGAGAATTTTATATATAAGATGACGAGTGGCCAATGCCACCTCTTATTTGGAAATATTAAAACTACCTAACCTTTTAACGAATAAGCATAAAAAACGCTGCACATCTTCGTGACACTAATCACTTTCATTTCATTTCAAAAAGGACGACATAAAAATAGAATCATCATTCAAGGGAAAACTTCCCCTCATTTACTTCAGTCTTTCACTGAACATGATATTAACAGCGTAATTTCTATATCATCAAATGCAAGAGATAAAGCTTAGGAAACTGCATTATCACTTACCCTCAGGAGATACGACTTTATTAATGGAATCATTTACAACATAACAGGAACTCAGTTAAAATAACTCAATAGTTAGTGACATCATCTGTTTTAATGTCAAAGTATGTGTCTAAAAATACGCATCCCCTTACTGTTACAGCCAAACAGATGTGTCTTTAGGGTTCCGTAGGAAATGAATCTCATTGTAGTTTGACTGTTCGCTTGCAAAATGGTGTAACCCGCATCTCTATCAGAGGTCCTGGGTTTTTTATTGCTGACAGGTTAGCGCTTGACCGTGATCATACCTGATGGTAAGTGGTGATACAGTCTAAGTTGGAAGCGCGCTAATCTGTTAAAAGAGGCATTTTACCCTTCCTGCTTTCCCTCTACACAGCATCGCACCGGAACATCTCTTTGCTTGGCTACAGCCGAAGCCTTACACCAGTACAGACTCAGACAAAATAGAAAATGCGGTTTCTTAAATTCGTCCTACCTCAATAATCGACCACAAGACCTCTGCTAGCAAAGAGAATACATGCACCATTGCGCCAGTGAGGCTATCAAATGCTGCCTTCGATATAATATTTGATTTATTAGCAATATAGGAAATGACATTTTATTACTTGCCTGAGCCTGGAGTGGTGGTAGGCTTCGGCCATGGCTAGACCATGCTACCAGTAAAGACATGTTTTGTTTTTATTTCTTGTATTAAATTTCACTCTTTTTAATGTATAAGTGGATTTTATTTAGCTACGGTCCCTTTTATACCTTACGGAACCCTACACGTCGTGTGTTCAACACGCAGTTGTAGACTTATACATTTATTTTAATTCAGCCTTACTATTTATAGTGTAAACTCAAATACATAACAGTATATTTGTAGTCCTTATTAGCTTTGTGTTTATAAATTGTCTTCACTCATACAATTGATGCAAGAACTGACCACGGTCACGGTTAATGATGTTTTGGTATTGAGTTATAACTAACGGTTAATTTAACTGTTTTATAAAGTTTCTTTTGAAATGTTTTAAAACAATTATATTTATTAAAATCTAACAAACAATTCTTTGTGAGAATTTGACAACAATGATTTTTTGCTGGATAAGTAAGTAAGTAAGTAAGTAGCAGCCCATTAACGTCCCACTGCTGGGCACAGGCCTCCTCAGTCCGAAGAGAGAGGGTTATTAGAGCATAGACCCACCACGCTGCTCCAGTGCGGATTGGCAGGCATAGTACACAAGTGCACTCTCTATTCCTTCACTCTCATAGTCCGATGTGACGGGAATCCGACACGACCGGAGAGAGATCAGGCGCAGGACCGACGGCTTAACGTGCTCTCCGAGGCACGGGGGTGGATTACACCGCCAACTTCCCAACTTCAGGCAAATATTGAGAAAATCTTAATAGAAAACTCAATATTGATTTTTGAATTGGCCCGACCCGGGACTCGAACCCAGGACCTCATGTCTGTAGTCGAACACGCTAACCACTAGACCAATGAGGCAGTCAATTTGCTGGATAGTTCCGGTTTATTTATTTATTAATTTAAAAGTGTGCAACTTTTTAAGGTAGCCACAACATGAGTTAAAATTAAATTAATCTAAAAATACAAATAAAATACAGATTATATAAAAATTTAAGAAGTTTAAAAAAAATGGCTATTTAAGCTTACAGTTAGAAACCCTCGCATCCCTCAACAATTCCGTAACTCGATTCCGGAAGTGGCTATATGAGTATGTAAATAAGTCTAGCTCGTCAGAAAGTTTATTGTATTGCCGTGTGATACGAGGTATGGGAGAGTGGAGAGACTACCAAGATCTGTTTTTGCTTGTGGTAAAACAAATGTTCCCAATTTCACTCGAGCATTAGGTCTTGGTATTCTTACATTAATTTATCTTAGTATTTGTGGGGCATCTAAATTTCACGAACCTTCCATAAAGCATCACATAGTTAGGGGATCCTTTGGCTATAGAAACAACTTAACTGGCCCCTAAATGTGCTTATAAACAAAAAGCCTATTTGATGTTGGTGCAACCGGGCATTAGTTTCATATAAATTTATAATTAAAATATCTTTTATATAATTTTTTTACACCTAGATATGGTAAAATATGAGTTTTATTTACCGACTAAGGTGTGACTTATAATCGTACATTTAATTGTATACAGACATACATAGCATCACGCCTCATTCCCTTCGGGGTAGGCAGAGACAACATCCTTCCACTTGCCACGATCCTTGCATATCTCCTTCGCTTCTTTCATTCTCATTAAACCTTTCATACAAGTTCGTCGGTTTAGAGTACTCTTGACCTGGCCGTTATTTAAAATGTCCTGGATTTGGTCCAGGAACGTTCGCCTTGGTCTTCCCCTTCCAACTTTCGCATTCACTCTTGACTCATAAATCCTTTTTGTCAGTCTCCTTTCATTCATTCTCTCTACATGCCCAAACCATCTAAGCATACCTTTTTCAATTTTAGTCACTACGTCTTCTTTTATACCACAACGTTCTCTTATCACACTATTTCTCACTCTGTCACTCAGTTTTAATCCACTCATGCTTCTCAACGCTCTCATCTCTACGGCATTTATTTTACTTTTGTGATTCTTCTGCCATACCCAACTTTCACCACCATACAGACATCTAGTTTATAAATTATACGAAATCTTGTTTAAGTAGACATTTAAAACATGAAAGACCTTATTTTTTATATCAAAAGGTAAGATGCATAAGAGACTAATAACCTCCCACTGCTGGGCCTCCTCACTCATATGTAGGAGAGGGTTTTCAGAGCATATACCCACCACGCTGCTCCACTGCGGGTTGCCAGGTTTCTTAGAGGATATTATGTGATAGATATTTTTATATAACCATGTTATATTTCATTACCCAATTAATTATCTACGTGAAGAATATCTTCCTACGTAATGTTTCCGTTAGTGGCGAAAAAACGCTCGCTTACGGTACAACAGGGTTGCCAGCACCCGTATAACAACAATCTATCTATATATATAAAAATCAATTGCTGTTCGTTAATCTCAGTAGAACTCGAGAACGGCTGGACTGATTTGGAAAATTTTGGTTTTGAATTATTTGCGAAAGTCTAGAGGTTTTAAATGTGCATAAATATGGAAAAAAAATCTTGAAATATCGCTTTCTCTGTCTGTCAAACATTTGTTATACGTTCAGAAATCAATTTAAAAGTCATGATTTTAATTCATTCCTTCGGTTTTGCATATCAAACGTTTGATGAAAGAAACTAATACAAATTTTGATCAAAATGAGACAGGTACACGTTGAACGTACTGTCTGCCTCATTGGTCTAGTGGTTAGCATGTTCGACTACAGACATGAGGTCCTGGGTTCGAGTCCCGGGTCGGGCCAATTCGAAAATGGATATTGAGTTTTCTATTAAGATTTTCTCAATATTTGCCCGAAGTTGGGAAGTTGACGGTGTGATCCACCCCCGTGTCTCGGAGAGCACGTTAAGCCGTCGGTCCTGCGCCTGATCTCTCTCCGGTTGTGTCGGATTCTCGTCACGCTTCCCGCAGTGGAGCAGCGTGGTGGGTCTATGCTCTAAAAACCCTTTCTCATGCGAGTGAGGAGGCCTGTGCTCAGCATTAGGTCGTTAATGGGTTGCTACTTACCTTACCTTTACACGTTGAAAAACCATATTAAGTAACAGTATTATAAAATTAGAAAACTAAAATATTTTGTGAGAAACATGTCCCTAAACTAGGAGAATTATATTTTAGGTGATAGCCCTCTCCTTCTTATAAGAGCAATAGATTATATGTATCAATTGAAAGTAACATACAATATATAAAATGTTATATTAATCTTATATCGACGATTTTGATGATTATAACATCTTTTTTTAAATCATATAGTTTGATATATAAAATAGTTATTATCAGTAGGAATTGTAGTACAATAATAAATAAAATATCTTTAAAATTAAATGTCTTACAAAGATTTGGATATTATACTTGAAGTTTTAAACTTTAAACTTAAGCTGTTGATAAATAAGTATTTATGTCGTAACCGGTTCTAAGAGTACAGTAAATCATCAGCAGATATACCTACACTATAGCGCTATAAAGAGTTCCACTTCAATATATAGTTGTGAGTGTCAACCCTAGAGCTCACTTTCAATCGCACCTACACGCAAGGCTTTAGACGATTGACTTTCGCCTACCTATACCGCTCCAATACACCGTTGCTCAATGGATATACTTTTTCGCCAATGTTATATCTAAATAGAACATTAGGTGACTAAGGGGATNAACGTTCCTAGACCTGGACATTTTAAATAAGGGCCAAGGCAAGAGTACTTTAAACCGACGAACCTGTATGAAAGGTCTAATGACAACAAAAGAAGCGTAAGAGATATGCAAGGATCGTGGCAAGTGGAAGGATGTTGTCTCTGCCTACCCCGAAGGGAATGAGGCGTGATGCTATGTATGTATGTACGAGTAGATTTCAAACTAGTCATAGAGATAGCAAATTTGTAAATAGGACTACGATTCAAACAAGTTGTATATTTAAAAAAAAAAAATAGGAATTTATTTACTGGAAAGAAAAAATGTAAGTTTGACTTCGTGTAACGATTTTTCTGGTGTCATACGTTATAGGATAAAAAAATGTCCCTTTCGAAATGCAATTGTCCCTTTGCGAAGAAATGGAAACCATTATTAATCTTAATGAGGAGGAACTAGATAATTTTAAAGATAGTGTCATTTTCTTAGGAATTACGCTAAATTAGGAAAGGGACCAAAAAATAAGTAAGCTATCGCACAGACTCAGCTCTGCAATATGCGGTACAAAAAATCATCTTCGTACGAACATAGAAACTGTCAGCCCATTTTATTTTCTCAACATCGTGACATATTGTACTCTTAAGTAATGCTGCTGATATAAAAGCAATAATTGCCGCTAAGAGAGAACATAGAGAAGTTAAAATAATGGCAGTTCAGGGCGTATACATATTAGGCACAACTTGTAGTAAATACATACAAATATTGATACTTTTAGGAGGAAAAATGTTATAAACTCTCCTCTAAGTGACAAATCCCACCACAAGCTCTTTTCTAATACAAATATTGCATATATATTATCAGCAGCGATTTAAAAGTCAAGTCATTCAAGCATAATGGTACCGTCATGAGATGTCAATGTCTTTATTCAATTATTTGGATCGATTTAATTATTTTATCGTTGGTAATGGACGCCATATTAGCTACAAAAAGGGGAAACCGGCTTCTTGATATCAAGTCGTGAACCGCTAACCTGAATTTAATTTAAAAGCTGTTTTAAAGCTTGCCAACGTTGGATAAACTTTTGAAGGCAAACGTATCTTTAAAGCAAAAAACAATATTGTTTACTTAAAGGCACATTGCAAACGATAAAACCTTCATCAAGGCGAGGACAATAATATGAAAATGCAACTTTATTTTTACAATATATCTTAACATTCTATAAAAAATAATGATCGGATTTTCATGCTGTTTTCACTAATAGATAGACTGATTCAGAAGGAAGGTTTGTAATTCTAATTTATGAAAAAAAATGTGCAAATTGGTTGAAATATAACGATGTTGGTAGTGTCGTATAAAATCAAGCCGCCTGGGTGCTTTTAATAGAAAACGCTGCCTTTACCTTAAAGGGATTACCCTTAGTCCTCTTTTATAGTTAAAAAAAAAACCTATCCATCTCTTAAAGATAACTCACTATATCCATTATCTTCACAAAAATTGTCATATCAAATGTGGTAATTTGAAAGATATACAGACACATTGTTCTCAACGTGTATATAAAGAAATAGTTAATGTTTTTGACATACAGATAGTATAATAATGAATGTATGTGTATACTATAGTATAGTATTTTGTATATTCATTTTGCATGTGCCTACTTTTCTAGAAGTAGTAATTATAATAGGTTTCATGGGGTACTATCTCCAAGGTTGTCTGGAGAAGATCGCTTTAAGCGATAAGACCGCCTTCGTAGACTTTTACCTACAATTTTGTAAGTCTCTCCTTTTAAAAACTGTATTTATGTGTGCATTAAAATAAGTAAATAAATAAAGAACGTTAATATACTTCAGGTAAGGATTAAAATGTATTTGACGGCCTGGTTGGCGCAGTGGAGCGAGTATTCGCTTTGCTAGCAGGGGTCCCGGGTTGGATCCCCGGTAGTGAATTTAGGAAATTGTATTTCTTAATTAGTCCGAGTCTGGTCTGGTGGGAGTCTTTGGCCGTGGTTAGTTAAGACCCTTTTTGTCCGCTGGGAAATGCATTTGCGCAACCCTGCCACGAGGCTGGGAGTGTGGGACTCGCCAGCAAGGCTAGAATACCCACTAAAACCCAGCGACACCCTCCTCACCCTAAATTGGGAGTGTCAGAGGCTCTCTTGCGCATTCTTCCTGACACTCCCGGATGAAACCGACTGAGCATGTTCAAGGAGGATACAAGAAGCGTTCGTAAAGACCCCTTCTGCTGCCCAGCCTCCTCCTCCGAAGGGGAGGAGCATCTGCTGCAGCCTCCAGTTCTCGCTCCATTGCCTCTTTCAAAGAAATGACGGCTTCGCAAAAAGAGGCAACTGCATTCCATCCTATCTCACTATCAAGCATAGCGCCTACTATACTTGGCAGTGGGAGATCCGCTCTGATGACGGATACCAGAGGATGTCGCCGTGGTCCACAAGCCGGACATTCTGCCACAGATGGCAGATAGGAGACTCGGTTAGTTACCACCTTACCAGCAAAGACGTACCGTCAAACCGCCAAAAAAATTGTGTTCCGGTACGATGCTGTGTCGAAACCATAAGGGGTATATTGCCTCTTACCAGTTTAGCGCGCATCCATCTTAGATTGTATTATCACAAACCGTCAGGTGCCATCACAGTAAAGCGCTGAACTGTCAGCAATATAAAAAAATATTACATAGTTTGATGCGTCGAGAATGTATATTAAATTTAATCTAATATAAATATTTGGCGTTTGAACCTGTTGCCATTCTATAGACGAAACACCGAAGCCGGGGTAAGTTACTACTAGTTTATTGTGTTTTTGCATGTATATATGTTTGTAACGTTTTAACAATAAAACTACCGGACTGATTTCAAAAAATTTTCCACATTTAGAAAGCTGCATTTTCACTAAGCAACATAGGTTTTAGTACTTTCATAAAAATGTAATCTAAAGTGCGAAAAAATTGGTCACAAAATCTGTCATGGCATGCGCTGGGGAATCTATTGAAGATGGAACAAAAAAATGTTCTACAATATTATAGAACGTATTAATATGTAAAAGTAAATGATTAATGAAATTGATGAGAAAATATGGGGCGTGCAAGCGGGATTTAGAAGAGGAATGGGATGTACGGATCAGGTCTTTTCTTTACGGTGCATAACTGAAAAATGTTTGGCTAAACACCAAAAAGTTTATTGCGCTTTCGTAGATTTAGAAAAGGCCTATGATCGAGTGGTGAGGAATGAGCTGTGGTCAACGTTATCTACGTATGGGGTGAGCGGTTGTCTGATCCAAGCATTGAAGTCTCTCTATGAGGGTTCTAGTGCCTGTGTCAGAATAAACGGAGCGTACACGGAGTGGTTTCCTGTCGAAAGAGGTGTTCGACAGGGATGTGTTGCGTCACCATGGCTGTTCAACCTTTTCATGGATAAATGTTTGACAGATTTAAAAGAATGTATGTATGGGTTAAGAATGAATGAATTACTCATCAAATGTTTACTCTACGCTGATGATCAAGTAATACTTGCGTCATCCGCTAACGAGCTTCAGGAGATGCTAAATATTATGAATGAAGCTTTGAAAGGGAAAGGAATGAAAGTGAATGTAAACAAAACGAAAGTTATGCTTTTTGAACGAGATGAATCTATGATGAATGGCAATATTTTGATAGATGGGGAACAAGTGGAGGAGGTGAGAGAATTTGTATACTTGGGATTTAAATTTACAAAACATGGAACATGTGAAAGTGATATTGAAAGGAGAGTGAATGCGGGGGATATGGTAAATGGTGCCCTGCGGGCCTTTATGAATAGCCAGATGGTGTCTCAAGGGCTAGACTGGCTGTGCATGCAGGAGTGTTGGTGCCAACACTTATGTATGGTAGTGAAAGTTGTTTATGGCAGTAGAATCACAAAAGTAAAATAAATGCGGTAGAGATGAGAGCGTTGAGAAGTAAGTGTGGATTAAAACTGAGTGACAGAGTAAGAAATGGTGTGATAAGAGAACGTTGTGGTATAAAAAAAGAAATAGTGACTAAAATTGAGAAAGGTATGCTTAGATGGTTTTGGCATGTAGAGAGAATGAATGGAAGGAGACTGACAAAAAGATTTATGAGTCAAAAGTGAATGCGAAAGTTGGCAGGGGAAGACCAAGACGATCGTTGCTGGACCAAATCCAGGACATTTTAAATAACGGCCAGGTCAAGAGTACTCTAAACCGACGAACTTGTATGAAAGGTTTAATGAGAATGAAAGAAGCGAAGGAGATATGCTAGGATCGTGGCAAGTGGAAGGATGTTTTCTCTGCCTACCCCGAAAGGAATGAAGCGTGATGTCTAAAAAGTCCGTCATACCATATGTCCAACAACTGTAGTTATGCCACTATAACTACTTTTTGACATTTTAACAGTTAATAAAACTGCAGACAATAATCAAACCATATTATTTATACCTGTGTATTAATCCTTATCATATATATTTTATTAAATACTTTTCACATTATTAAAAGATATACCGAATTTCAAAATGTATACTAAAGAAATTTACTAAAGACTGGTGAGTTAGCTCATATTCCAAGGATACCAATCTGTTTCTATTTTTATCAAGCCACAAATTACTAAATTAGAAATGTATTAGTTAGATATATATTCGTTGTAAAGTAAAATCTGTATTTTGAATATATTATGAATGTAAGTATGTATCTAATAATCTGAAAGGAAGCAATTAAAAACCTAAGTGAAATAAAACTTTTATGTTAACGAAAATAAGTCTATAGTCTGTCACGAGATCTGTATCTACGAGGGTGAAACCGCGGGGCATTTCTAATATTCTGTAAAACAATAAATGTTCTGAAGAATCCATATTTTGTTCCAGTGCGTCATAATGTCCATGTTGATTCAAGTGTGCGTAACTTCGTTGAATACAGTTCTCGTATGTCTACCCTACATTCAGTAACGTTTTTTAAACACTATAGTATTTATTTTATACATACCTCTTTTAACCACATGCCTAGTCGATTATCGATGGAAATGTCAATTTTTTTAAAGTGAAACCTCTTATATCAGGTTAGCCCTAGGCTGTGATCACGCCTGGTGGGTGTAAGTAATTTACTTCTCATGGAACACAAATCTCTGGTTTGTCTTTGCTGGTAGGGTGGTAAAAAAACTTCTTCCAACATATAAATTGATGGAAACCCTATCTTTATCATCATGCATCACAGAAAACACCTGTTATCCATATACCAATATATAAATACAACTCTAGTTAGGCTCAGAGCACGACCGGTGGAGCAACAACGGATGTGAAACCGGCTCCCAAGGCGCCTGTACCTACAATAATTACTGATAGCGTTCACTATATTTCGATATTATGGTAAGATTGGAAATGATATTAATCAGCTTCAGATATCTGTTAATAAATTGTCAAACCAGCGTTTTGAAGTGAAACTACTTGGGGCACGGAAGGGATACATTCTCGTTACGTGTGACGCGTAAACGTAAAAAGTCAGTAGCAGCCCACTAACGTCCCACTGATGAGCACATGCCTCATCAGTCATATAAGACAGGCTCTTTAGTCGAACCCAGGACCTCATATCTGTACGAACATGCTAACCACTAGACCAATGAGGCAAGCCTATCCAGTCAGTATACTTTTAGGTTTTGGGTCTTTAATTTACTTTTGTTAGACTTCACTAACCTCCCCTAAACTTTGTATATCCTAAGCACATTTAGAGCCAAGTTAGGGAATTGATTCTTTAGCTAAGGGCTCCGTAACTATGTCATGCTCTAGGGAATATAGGTGAAATAGAGCATTACTCGCACCAGTGCTCACGCCATTATGTTATTATGAGATTACATTGGATTTCATTTTGGAGGCGCAATAATCGTCGTATTCTGGATAAGTCACTCCCAGACTAGTAGATATCAACCATACCAGTCCTTTGCCAGTGAAGGAACTACTACCAAAATACTTGAGAGACTTCTTAAAATCTATCTCTTTGAACCTATGTGAAAGACAAATGTGACATAGTCCTATTTGCTGACGATACTTCCTTGCTGTTTAAAGTAGACAGAAATGCAGAAAGTTATAACGATGTAAATAGTACCCTGACACATGTCTCACGTTGGTTTTCTGTTAATAACTCCATAAACTCTGCAAAAAAAGTGTGTTGAATTCGCTTTGCAAAGTGCAAAAGAAGTCTATAAAAATATCCAAATAGATGATAATCCATTAAAGAAAGTTAAGTCTACAGATTTCTTAGGAATAACCATAGACTCTGGGCTTCAGTGGGGTGTCTTTAAGACCCTGGCAAACAAACTTAGTTGAGCTGCATTTGCTGTTAGGAAAGAAAGGCAATACACTGATGTTGTTGAAATAGTGTATACGAAACACACAATTTTAATACAAGAAAGAGAGAAATAGGTTTACCTCCTCATAGATTTTAAGAAATATGTTAAAAACGTCCTATTACAAAAAGCTTATTATAATATTGAAGATTATTTTAGCGACAAAGATGTTTGGACTTGATTCCAATTGCACATGAAAGCTAACATACAAAAGTTATTACATAAACTAAAAACTATGTTTAAAGAAGTAACCGTTGAGTTTCTTGCCAGTTTCTTCTCAGCGGAATCAACTTTCCGAACCGGTGGTTGATTTGTTACCCACGGACAGACTATTGACGATTCAATAGAGCTTTTTGAGCCTACGTAAATAAAGAATATTTTGATTTTTATGCTCTAAAAACCTCTTTTATAAGCGTGGAAGCATGTGCCCTGTTAATAGACCGCTACTCATCTTACCTAATGTCTTTCCAATGCTTGTTTAAAAGATTTTTTTACATTTGAATACAAACAGGAAATATTCATTTCTTTCTTCCCTTTATTAAAACGTCGTCAGTGTGCTTACATCACCGGAAAAGGAAATACTGATGCAATATCCACACATTTTACTTTATTACCATGATAGCATACAATCTCTTGGTACTAATGGCTTCCAGTACAGGTAACTTAATCAAAAATTGCATTTCTGTTATACTGACATAACATAACACACTAACATCAAATAATTAGTATGTCAAGTAATATTTACAATTGAAAGTTTAATATTTATACGTTCACCTCCGGAATCAAACTTGAAACCTTACAGTTCGATATTTTATTATGATAATATATCGGAAAGTAAATGCTATATATTCATTCGTCTTGTATTCATTATAATTTTTACGGTGTACAAGCTCTTACTCAAATCGCCTGATTAAAAAAACGCTAGGAAGGTCATTAATGTAAATAAGGAATAGAAAAGGTCCTAATATGAAACCCTGTGAAACTCTTATTATTTCATTGCTAAAAGGCTTGACACTTTACAACGTCTGAGATGGTAACGTGTTAACATGACAAAAGGTAATTTATTTATTATGGCTTTTATAAAGCAATGTACTGGAACAGAGTTCGCTTGGAGACATATCTATGCCTGTGGGATAGGAACTAAACACGGCCGAAGCCTCTCACCATTCCGTTATACTAATCGTTGTACTAATTTAACTTACGAGGAATGCAGTACGGTTTTAATACAAATTGAAGCCATCCTGAATTTCCGTCCTTTAACAGCTCTGTCAACAGATCCTACACCTACAGCCAACCTACAGCCTCTTACCCCCGCTCACTTTCGCATCGGCTGACCCTTGACTGCACCTGCATCCAGGGACCTGACAGTCACGCCTAGACACTCTTAGAGAAAGACAATATGCCTTCCCCATGATGGAAGCTCGGGAGCATACGCATTTATCCTAGCATCCTAGATTGCAGATATTCGTACCAAATCTGCAGTCATACGAAGAGCTTTCTCCAAGATTTGCCCCCCTCCCAGAACCGCCGCCAGAATCCACTGATGCCTACGCAACGAAATCCTGAAAGAAACTTATTGGTAGCGGTTTCTTCCAGGGCCGGGTACATGTTTACGCGCCGCATAACGAAACGCTTGATACATCGTCTGTAGCCGCCGTCAAAATTCGAACTCACTAACCGTTTATCATTCACCATCTATTCATACCTCACCGAAATCATCAACCTCACCGAAATAATGCAAAAATGGTGTTAGACTACTAAACTCAATGATTTCAAACCTATTCTCGATGGACTTGAAGTTTAGCAGACTCCTTTGGTTCTTACAAACGGATTTCATCATATTCCCACGGCTTTGGGAACCATGCGGCTAACACCAGGGCAAACAGCTAGTTACACAATAAAAATACACAACTACCGTTTTAAATACCGTACACTTAAAATTGACACGGCGAATTCGTTACTAACCATTTCACAGGCAAAGAAATAACATAGACGATTTAATTTATACCTTATTTCTCAACAAATAAAGATCAATTTGACATGGAGATACGAGATGGACAAGTCATCTGTAATTTTAAAGAGAAATCATTCAATCATTGTACCTCTTCTTTGATTTGAGTCTTTTTTTATCACGTGGGTAGTATACAAATTGTCAAGCGATTTTGTAAATATAAAATAGAAAGTTACAAAGTGACCCGTAATTTGGAAGAACTTTTTTATATTTGCAACAACTAAACCCGCGATTTAGTCTGCGAAGAATTAGTATTCAAATTATCTATATATACAATACGTTTCATATTATAAAGTCCTAATAAAAAAAATTGTACATTTCGATTATTGGAAACTTTTAAGTCTGTTAAAGTAGTAATAGTGTCACCGGTTACACTATTACTCTACATCAATTTAAATATGTTAATTATCTTAAGCATTTCATGTACATTATTTTGATATTTTACACCATACACTGCTAATGGGTTTCTTAGGAGATACTGAAATACTTTACAACGCTCGCGTACTAATTAAACTAGTTTAATGAGGTACCCACCATTTCTATATAACCTTACCCAAATAACGTAAAGAAACTTCGATACTTACGTATTAACGAGACCGCAACTACAAACGTGACGATTTTTAAGGTTATGTTAGATTTTTTTATCTTTTTCTTTCATTGGGAAACGCCACCGCAGCATTGAAAAAACTAACCTAACATAACCTAACAATCTTAAAAATCCATGATGTTTTAGTTACGGTAGCGTTATTACATAATAGATTATACTTCCAACTAGTGTAGACATTATATTACATTTAAATCTAATAAAATAGGTCTGTGTCAATGGCAAGCTTTCTGCGGGGTCTGTGACAAAACTAGGAGTCTCACAGGGTTCCAAATTGGGACCATTTCTGTTCCTCATTTACATTAATGACCTTTCTTACTATGTTAAGGGTGACCATGAGATTGTTCTGTTTGCTGAAGATACTTTCGCTATTGTTTAAGATTAATAGGCGACAAACAAATTATGACGACGTAAACAACTTTCTCAATAATTGGTACATTGGTTTGAAGCTAATAATTTATTGCTCAACGGAAAGAAAACAAAATGCGTTAAGTTTACTCTGCCTAATTGGAAACAATCCATTGTTAAACTTAATAATGAGGAACTGGACCTTGTAGACTGTGCCGTTTTCTTAGGTATTACCTTCGACAATAAATTAAAGTGAGGGTCCCATATAAGTGGTCTATCGAACAAGCTCAGCTCTGCGGCTTACGCCATTAAAAGAATTCGTCGTCTGACAGATGTTGATACTGCCAGATACTTCAGATACTTCAGCTATTTTCACAGCATTATGTCATACGGTATTCTACTTTGGGGCAATGGTTGCTGATAAACATGCAATAATTGTACTGCAGAAAAGAGCCATTCGTGCGATGTACAATATGGGTCCAAGAGAGTCGCTAAGAAACAAATTCAAGGCAGTTATCATAATAACAGTTCACTGCGTTTACTTATTAGAAAAGTTGAATATTAAAAGAGTGAATGTACATCATATAACTTACGAAACCAAAACAAACTTGTTATAAATTCTAGTGGACTGCATAAGATTAACAACTCATTTAAGGGTAACTGTATACGTTTCTATAATAAACTCCCACAAGACGTTCTTAAGATGTCACTTAATAAATTCAAAGTCTTTGTCAAAAGAAAGTTGATAGAAAAATCATAGTATAAGTTGTAAGATTACTTACGACGATAGAAACGCGTGGGAGTGAACGAATTGCTCTAATTGGAATTGAAATATATTAAACCAATATAATATTGTAATGATGATGGTAACAAAAAAATGCAAAATACCCGACTGAGTTTGTTGTGGGCTCTTCTCAGATCAGGACGCGAAGGAACCTTCGTAACTTTAGATTTTAAGCCGTTCTTTAATACCATCATCAGACGTACATTAGAATTATTGTGTGGAAAAATATATCATATCTGACGATTCAAAAGTGCTGTAATAGGCCTATTTCAATAAAGATTTGATTTACTCTACTACCGTGCAAAGACGGGGCGTACCACAAGAGTTCTTTAATATATTAATATAATAGGAAGTATTATTAAGCAAATACGTATCAAATCATTAAATCAACAGATAGTTTTATATCAAGTCAGTTCGACAGTCCCACGCATCAATCGAAGCATGAAGGTTGATACATCCGATACTGAGACGTTATGCATCGATGACTGAGAAACCACCCTAACGAAATAAAATGTTGTTTTTTAAATGAAGACAGGTTGGTATTTAGCTGTAATCTCATTTAATAGTAAGTGATACAGTTTCAGAATGGTAAAACCATGAATATGTCCAAAAGATTACGTAGACGTAATGCTGCGAATATTTCTCACTCACCTCAAAGCTACCCTAGCTAAGATTGACTTTTATGTTGGTATCACATACACTTGTAGTACCAACATTTTTCTTTGAATTTCTATTTATTGTATGAGTTTTGTTGGTTTTCCGAAACGGGAACATGGGACATGCCACAAACAGCGAATGCCGCAATGATTTATACAGAGTAATGCATATAAAAATCTGGTGCCTTTTTACATACATACATACATAGCATCACGCCTCATTCCCTTCGGGGTAGGCAGAGACAACATCCTTCCACTTGCCACGATCCATGCATATCTCCTTCGCTTCTATCAATCTCATTAAACCTTTCATACAAGTTCGTCGGTTTAGAGTACTCTTGACCTGGCCGTTATTTAAAATGTCCTGGATTTGGTCCAGGAACGTTCGCCTCGGTCTTCCCCTTCCAACTTTCGCATTCACTCTTGACTCATAAATCCTTTTTGTCAGTCTCCTTTCATTCATTCTCTCTACATGCCCAAACCATCTAAGCATACCTTTTTCAATTTTAGTCACTACGTCTTCTTTTATACCACAACGTTCTCTTATCACACTATTTCTCACTCTGTCACTCAGTTTTAATCCACTCATGCTTCTCAACGCTCTCATCTCTACCGCATTTATTTTACTTTTGTGATTCTTCTGCCATACCCAACTTTCACTACCATACATAAGTGTTGGCACATGTGCGTGTATTCTGTCAATCGCTGACAATTATGTCAAACGCCATGAAGGTTCCTTAAAAAAGTTTTCTTTTAAATTACTGATGTTTTACGCAACCTCCACATAGGGAAATAGGGACTCATCTAAACTAACATCAGATTTGTATTAACTTTAAAGTAAAATCTGTTTATTGATTAGATTATGAAGTAGGTGTATATCTAATAATCTGAAAGGAGGTACCTAATTAAAAACTGAAATCTTTTATGCTAACGAAAATAAATCTATAGTTCAACTTAGTACTTGACTTTGCACTGCCACGAGATCGGTATCTACGCGGGTGAAACAGCGGAACATTACTAGTTATTTTATAAATAGGGCGTGAAGGAACCCCTTAACTTTAGAGTCTAAATAGTTTTTAAATATTATCATTGAAAATAAAATGTTGAAAAATCAATACATATTTGACGATTTAAAAAGTTATGACTTTGAAATGGCTAATCTCTACACGAAATCGGCTGTCATGGCCGTAGTTTGGTTCGGAGGATATATCAGTGTGGTAACCGAAATCGAACCCAAAACCTGAAACTTTCCACTAAGTAAACTGTCACAATCATCGACGTGCCAACGACCTGGCCCTTCTACTATACAAGTCAACAATTAAATATATATTCTTATCGCAATGAATCATTAAACAGTAGCGCAGGCTAATGAGCTATTGATAAAAATGTTAATTATTGACACTTGCAAAACTGACTACTTCATATAAAGGCCACATTTTAGTATTTAACTAAATGATGATACAGTCCAACCAACGTTTGGTGTCGAACTCCTACGAAAAGAAGACAGATATTCCTGAAATCGTTTTGTGTATATTTGGGAATAAGTGGCTAAGCATTTTTCATCCTACCCCCACATTCCATTTTCATTGCAATACCAAGTTGTGTGGAACAGCTCGTACTCATATAGGCGTTTTTTTTAAGGAAACATTTAGATCTAAATACACTGATATATGGAGACAATCCTGGTAAAATGTCAAGTTTCTTAAAAATGCAACAATAATGCTCATAATCATACGTAATAGCCACCTACAATAGGTAATTACTCAGGCATTGTGAATCATACGGTTGAATATTTAAATTAACCAACGCTACACAATGTCCATATGCTACAGAAATTGGGTTAATCAAAGGTGATTATGCTATGTTTATATATATGAAACAGTGAAATTTCATATCACATTTGGTGTAGTTTTTCTTATTGTATGTAATGTGAAAACGTCCAACAAATTGAAGAACCAATTCTATAGGAGAAACGCAAAGGTTCAAGACAATGGTTAACAATTTTAACACATAAGATACACATGATAAGAGGTCGAGGCAAAGTACCCAAATTTGTGACGCGACAGCATCATGGGAAAGGGAAACGCAAAAGACGAAGATCACAAAAAATATGGGATTATGACGTAAGACAAGCAGCATGTGTAATGTGCAACAGAGTGGCACAAGATAAACATGAATGGAAAAAGACTTTGCTGAGTGGCCAAAACTAGAACTCAATGGAACACTTAATTAAGAAAATGTTTATGACTATACCTACCTGGGTTCTAAGTGGAAGTTGAAGTCAAGTGGAAGTTGCCAAACGAATTGGCGTGATCAAAACTGCCATCTGTCAACTCGAGAAAATATGGAAAAATAGTAACATACACAACCATAACTAAAGTCAAACTGGTAAACTCGTTTGCTTTCTTCTTATTCTTGTAAGGGAAAATGACTTGGACCCTAAAAGCAAAAGACAGAAAACGAATAGACGCCTTCGAGATATGGTGTTGGAGAAAAATACAATGCACTCCATGAACAATGTAGAGGACAAAGAAATGGGTACTGGATAAACGAATGTCGTGGAAAAACCAAGACTTTCATGCATGTCTCTTCGTAGAATTCTTTGAGCTTTTCGGACACATAGCCCGTAAACCTGATGATAACTTGCGAAATTTATTTTTATCGGCAAAATTGAGGGAAAAAGACCAAGAGGGGGAGGGGGAGTGACCAAGAGGGAGGTCTACGCGGTCAAAACCCAGATCGCGAAATAGAAGATGACGTAGCATTTCTAGAAAGACAACAATATCATGAGAGTACATGACCCTCAGTAATAGAGAAACAACACACAGAGACACTACAAGCAAAAGTATTTGTTAATATGACAAGTTTCTTGTGACCCTAAAATCGTATTTCATACAAGGACATCACTTTCCCCAGTATTATTTCTGGTCATCCCATTTATATGCCTTTGAAAGATGGAACTTTAAAAAACAAGGCACTTATCAGCTCCCAAACATTTGAGATGTCAGTAAGGAAACCCTTATGATTTTTTGGAACCAGTTCCTTCTAAATGGCACTCAGACATGCTATGTCTACCATCAAGCTGAGTTGCTTATTTGGGACATCTTCAAAGAGAAACTGTATTTAAATTTCCAACATTGGTCCTAGAGAACAGGATGTCATATTATTTCAGTGAAGGAGGTGCATAACACAACCAGAGAGAGGTCAGGTGGAGGAGTAGTTTCGTGCTTTGCATGCCTAAGTTTCCTAAGTAAATACCATCCGGCTGTCGTCTGGTGCACCACTATGATGGGGAAGTTGTAGCTGGGTTTTAATGGGTATTCTTGCTAGCCTATGACCACCCACACTACCAAATATTAAATTCCTCATGCATACATAAATGTTTTTCCCAGCAGGAAAAATGATGACACAAATTGCATGTGCATACATACTTTTCTTACTACATAAAAGCAAAGTCTTAAACCACTTTTAAGTTACTTTATATATGCATGTAACTTAAAAGTGCACTGAACATGCTATGCTGGTTAAAGTATTCCTTTTTTTAAATAAGAGTCTCAACTTTGTATGAAACTTTTCATGGCAGTCTAACAATACAAAGCTGCTGGTAAAGGCCCAAAGAAACTCAATCAATTATTTCCTTTGTTCTCAACATCCCACAAATTTTCTTAGAAAAAAATGATTCATTAGTTTTCCACACATTATGTTATTCTATTCTACACTATTTTTCAATTCCTATGATAAGTTCACACTCTCTATGTAAATATTGTTCAAATTTTCAATTCTTAATAAAATACTTATTTATCCACTACAGTTTAAATACATTGTTTTCAACTTATGGATGACACTTGTTGTTGATACAGTCTTATCACATATTAATTCATTAATGAAGTTTTATTTTAAGCACCACTTGCAACACCAATTTTTTTTATTGCTGAAACTTTAGTGCTTGACTGTGATCATACCTGATAGTATGTGATGATACAGACTAAGATGGTCTAATCACTGCTAATCTGATAATAGCCAATTCACTTGTAATACCAAGGGTCAAACCCAGAACCTCTACTAGCAAAAGTGTTTATATTATAATTAATAATTATACAGAATTTTTAAATACTGTAAAAAGCTAAGCAGATATCCTATATATATATAAATAGAAATACAAAGTCTAAAATAAAAATATGTAAGTACTTACATCTTGAAGAGAACTCTTCACTTTCAGGTCCTCCATACTACGACTGTGTACTCCATTCAATTTCCATGAGTTCAAGGTCCCATATTGGTGAACAGGACCATCACTACACTGACCGTTAAACGGTACATCATATATGTGTTCTTTAACAAAAAACTCAGACTTCTCCTCCCTACATTTACAACTTAAATGACACTTGAAACCATCATTCTTGTCATTACTCTGACATTTCATACATTTCTCGGCTAAAAATGTATTCAAATTTGTATCTACATTCTCATTACTACAACTACATATCTGTGTACTAAATCTTGTATATGGCAAGCTTAATGTTGAATTGTTTGTTATGATGGCACAGTTTAAGGAATTCAAACATCTCGAAAATGGATCTCTTGGATTTTCGTTAATAGGCATCAAAGTTCGATTCGTTATATCTAAGAGTTCTGTACATAAATAGTGCATTTCCTTAGGCTTCTTCCTTTGTTCTGTCTCTGCAATGTCATATATGTTTTTAGAAGGATTCTGAGCCTCTCGTTTATGCAATACTTGTTCAAGCTTCTCCAGCATCTTTTTCGTATCTTTTTTATTCCCTTCTGGAGATTCCTGTATCACTTGCGTATTGAAAACCCTAGGAGGCTTTTTGGGAGGTGGACCTGATGGCAATGGTTGTTTCAAAGCCTTCTTTAATGTATCTGTTAAAACTAAATGGGGGTTCTTACGTTCTAGTTTCATAGTTTCACTGGACGCACACAAATTATTCATAGATTCCAAATTTGGCTTAGATGGCTCTAGTTCAACATTTAAATCTGGCTTTTCATACTGTGATACAAGTTTTTTTATCCTACTAGACTTTTCTTCCTCTACATTTTCTGTTTCAGAGCTAACGCCACTATCTGTCATTGAATCCTGTCTACTTTCATGTTTCTTATTTTTTATTACTTTTGCATACTGATCTAATATGTGTTTGGGGACTTGAGAATCTGGTATTGAGTCTGAGATTACATCAGGGACTTCAACAACAGACTCTGTATCATCACAAATTTCACTGACAAAATTGCACTCACTCTCTTTAGGTATTGACGGTTGAAAGTTCTCCTTTTTCATTTGATCTTCAAGGAAGCTGCCAAGCTGTTTCAACCTATCTTTACTCAATTTCCTTTCCATTTTTAATGAGAAATCACTAGTTTCAGACCTACCGTTGCAACTTCCGTGGCGTTTTGGACTCTGATTAATTTTCTGACTTCTATCGCAACGAAAAGCATGACTTCTATGCAACTTCTTACCTGGATCACTGGTTTGGCGGGTGAGAGAAGACTTGGTATCACTCAAACTACGTTTTACGTCATTTTTACCATATAAGTAGCTGGAATTGGGTTTCGGTGACCATTCGTCACTTGCAAAGTGTTTTTCTTGTGAAATCTCATTATGTTCCTTTTGTCTACTTGTTCTTTCCAAAGGTTTGTTAGGAACATGGACTTTCCTATTAACGACCACCTCGTTTTCCGTTTGAAGGCTCTCGAATTTACTTTTAATAGCTTGCACTCTGTTTTTTGGATGAGCTATCATTATTTTAAACTGTAATACATTTTATATATATGTATGTTGTTCATATTATTCAATAATCGCTTAATCTAATAACTCTTCACTTTTGATATCGGACACTATTTATAATTGAACACAAAAAGTTTTTACATATAAAACTTTGTTAACGAAAACAGATGTATGTTATCAACCTGTTGTTTTTTTTATTATTTTGATTTCACAGGCAACGGAAACACAACAGATTCCTGCTTCTCAAATAGCTCAGATTCAAAATTATTTTAATTTTAGATTGCTAAGCCGGGTTTACACATTTTTAAACATGTTAAAAGTATTTTAAAACACCAACAATGAAACCACAGTATACACTTGACAGAAAGTTTACATAAACAGTCGCTGATTACTTACTCGTTCATACCGCGAGGGCAAGGCAGTTGGCACTCTGAATAAGGTTTGCCAGATAACAAAACGGAAATTCCCTAATTCTACTTTTTCTGTATTATATAATTTGTTAAAATAAAGAAAAATATAGAATTAGAATTTAATTTCTTGAATTTCAAAAATTTTCTTATTACAATTAATAATTATAAGAAATAGTACAGAAAGCTTTTTCTCACACAATACGTATTTGTAAATTAAATTTGTATATTTTAAAATGTCCTATAATATAATACAAAGGCAAATAAAATGGTAAAATAGTAATAAATTCTAATACGCATAAAATTACTTATTTCTGTGTAATATCTACGTTGTCTAATTTGCTTAGATTTTATGTTGGTACTTAGTTCTAGTACTGCCATCTTTTACGTTTCGTGAGCATGTAATTTGGTTACGAATTACGATTGCCTATCAAATAAATTATTTAAAATGAAATTTAATTAATATAATATGAGCGCCTAAAATTAGTACATTTTAAAAACAATTCAATCTGTTTATAATGATCTATATTAAATGCCATCTATTGACGACACGTTACAATATTCTTCCAACTTCTGTCAAGCTTTTATAATGATAATTTCTTTCTTATAACAATATACTGGACCGCTAGATGTCATTTTTGATTTAAAATTACTTCTTACTGTAATGATATTTGTCCCCCTGTTTGCGTGATTCCTTAGTCGGACTCATCCGGGACACCAAGGACGAATGCGAAAATTAAACTCCTGGTGCTTTACTCATGGATGAAGAGGGTTCCCCTGGGATTGAGTAGGTATTGCGAGGTATTATCCTTCTTCGCCAAGTCCCACACTGACTCACGGGTTGGTTTTGTGCATAAAAGTATTTCTGAGCGAAAAAAGTAATAATGTGAACGTTTATTAATACATTAAATAACACTCAATTGTTTTAATTTTAATATTTCAAGTTAGAAGTGATTGTTGTAGTTTACTTTTTCTTTATTAGAGTGTGATCAGTGAGCAGTTCCATTAGTCTATAAATATGTTATTAATGTAGAATGTTATATCTTACTTCAGCAAGACTATGTTAAATCAAAAATATTTGCTGTTTCTTTGTTGTGCTGGTTGTAGTTTCAAATCAAATCAAATCAAAATATCTTTATTCAAGTAGGCATATTACAGCACTTTTGAATCGTCAAATTATTGTTTTTTCTTTTCTTTTCCACACTCTAATTCTAATGTACGTCTGATGATGATACTCCAGAACGACTTAAAATCTAAAGTTACGAGGGTTCCTTCGCGCCCCGATCCGAGAAGAGCCCACAACAAACTCAGTCGGGTATTCTGTTTTTTTTTTTTTCATCATCATTACAATATCATGTTAGTTTAATATATTTCAATTCAAATTAGAGCAGTTCGTTCACTCCCACGCGTTTTTATCGTCTAAGTACTCTTGCAACTTATAATACGATTTTTCTATCAACTTTCTTTTAACAAAGACTTTGAATTTATTAATTGACATTTCTAAAACGTCTTGTGGGAGTTTATTATAGAAACGTATACAGTTACCCTTAAATGAGTTGTTAATTTTATGCAGCCTACTAGAATTTACAACAAGTTTGTTTTTGTTTCGTAAGTTATATGATATACATTCACTCTTTTTATTAAAAGAGTCAATGTTTTTGTGTACGTACAACAAGTTTTCTAATATGTATACGCAGTGAACTGTCATTATGTTAACTGCCTTGAATTTGTTTCTTAGCGACTCTCTTGGACCCATATTGTAAATCGCACGAACGGCCCTTTTCTGCAGCACAAATATTGCATCTATATCAGCAGCATTACCCCAAAGTAGAATACCGTATGACATAATGCTGTGAAAATAGCTGAAATATACCAGTCTGGCAGTATCAACATCTGTCAGACGACGAATTCTTTTAACTGCGTAAGCCGCAGAGCTGAGCCTGTTCGATAGACCACTTATATGGGGCCCCCACTGTAATCTGTTATCTAACGTAATGCCTAAGAAAACGGTACTGTCTACAAGGTCTAGTTCCTCATTATTAAGTTTAACAATGGTTTGCATTTGTTTAACATTAGGCAGACTAAATTTAATACATTTTGTTTTATTTGCGTTGAGCAATAAATTATTAGCTTCAAACCATTGTACCACTTTATTGAGAGAGCTGTTTACGTCGTCATAATTTGTTTGTCGTCTATTAACTTTAAACAATAGCGAAGTATCATCAGCAAACAGAGTTTGCGATTCAACGCCTGACAAAATTACAGAGCAATTACTTCGAAGAGCTGCAAAGCTATTTTTATATCTTATATAGTATCTCTTTTGGAGTTTTGACAGATTCACTGATGAACGACGCAATTACTTTCTTAACTTGTAGTAGTCCAAGGTTCGGTCGCAATTTGACTATACTGTATAGGGTGATATTTTTTTATACGTTTTTCTATATAATTGTTTGCTTTTTATGCCTTTATCGCAACTACGATACAACCGTTCATCGCGAGAACTTTTGTTATGTTATTTATTAGCTTTCCTGTTGAACTATGTCAAACAGAAATTAAAATATTCAACACCATAACAGATGTAACGTGCTAATTATAGCAAAACAACGACATGCATTATGTTAAAGAACAGAGTCGCAGGACTTTTGGCCTGTTACTAGACTTGCGATGTTCTTTTTCTCGCTGACAGGTTAGCGCTTGACTGATGGTAAGTGATGATACAGTGTAAGATGGAAGCGTGGTGATCTGTTAAGAGGCAACCCGGACCTCTGCTAGCGAAGCACCACATTGCTATTTAAAAGTCTCAGGATCCATTAATAGAATCGATTTATTTATTTATTTATTAAGGATAACAAAAAAAATATTATATTTACACATCTAAAAAAAAAATACATAAACAAAGTCGTGGTTAATGTACATTTCAGTAAAAGTTATCACAGCATGTATATAAAATTTTAACTAATGTCAATATTTAAAATAAAGATATTTAATTGATATACTAATAATAGATAATAACGATAATTTAAGATAATGTCACAAAAAAATGATCTCAATGTTTTAATTAAATTATCTTATTCTAAATAAAATTTAATTGAAGATTCCTTACTCTAAATTATTTTATTAGATAATAGGTCTATAATTCTGTGCTTATATACGACGAGGCTATTGTGGAATATGTCTAATTGTTTGTCTTGCATTGAATATCCGTTGTAGGAATGGAACAACCTTGAAATTGGGGAGTACTGGCCTAAATTAGTTCTATAGGGTTTGATATAAAATAAACTACAGGGATTACGAGGAATATTTGTTCGCGGAGATTTGATGTAAAATTTCTGTACTATATGTACAGAAATTTTACATCAAATCTGTGTACTATGTGTATGGATAGATATCGTAGACGCTAGTTAGTTTTGCTATAAAAATGGGTAATTAACCTTAATTATAAGGTGAAATATTAAATTATTATGTGTTTACTTAAAAAAACACTGGCGCTGTATAGTGTTAAACTAATTATATATATCGTTGCCGAGAACGCAATTATTTTGTTACAATGTTGCTTAAATGTATATCCATTACAAATAACGAGCTACCTTGAGCGTAACATCTAGGGTTCTAGGTGAAATAGTCTCCACGTGGTTTTTATAGCAACAAACAGGTAAACGTGATTTAAAGTATTTACATACATGATTTTCTAAATTATATCGTCCCCATACTTCATAAGTAGCAGTTTAGAAATATCCCATTGCTGGGTACAGTCTTCCTCATTCATGGAGGAGTTTATCTAAACTAATGTTATAAAGAGGAAACATTTGTGTTTTTGTATGTACTGGACCGATATCAAATTTATTTACCATTAAAAATAATAGGGATCCCTAAAAAAAACGAATTAATGTAACTCAAGGTTTGAAATCAAAAATCTGCTTAAACCAATTTCGGGCAAATAATGAAAAAAAATTTAGTGGTTAGCATGTTCGACTACAGACATGAGGTCCTGGGTTCGTGTCCTGGGTCGGGCCAATTCAAAAATCAATATTGACTTGTCTATTAAGATTTTCTCAATATTTGCCCGAAGTTAGGAAGTTGGTGGTGTGCTCCACCCCCGTGCCTCGGAGAGCACGTTAAGCCGTCGGTCCTGCGCCTGATCTCTCTCCGGTCGTGTCGGATTCCCTTCACATCGGACTATGAGAGTGAAGGAATAGAGAGTGCACTTGTTGTGTAATATGCCTGCCAATCTGCAGTGGAACAGCGTGGTGGGTCTATGCTCTAAAATCCCTCGCTCCTTGGAGTGAGGAGGCCTGTGCCCAGCAGTGGGACGTTAATGGGCTGCTACTTACTTACCTCGTGATTAGAGAGTGAGTGAGTTAAATAGATATAGTTATTACATCGAATTCATTCGCATATACACTTACAAAAGAGTTATATGTGCAGATATAATTATATTTTCCGCAAACTAACTGACCTCTGGTGGTTCGCCATAAGCTGCATCACTGCATGGATTAATGGTGCATAATAATAGGTTTATGGATGCTCTTTGACTTTTACTATTAATCTAGCATCAACAACACCTCTGTAATATAACGTGACCGAATTACTAAGAACAATAGTTTTTTTCAGTTTGTACTGTTTCATGCTTTCAATTCATAGCTGAGCCGGCGAACTATGTAACGTTTCAAATTTAATAAAAAGCAGAATGATAATTGCAGAATGTTTCAACATTAGTAACAAATGTAGTCAAACTTAACCGGAACAGAAAATCGATCATAATCAAAAAAATGCGCCTTTTAGGCCAAGATTCCCGCCAAAGTCTGTCAAATATAGTTGCGATCAGAAATTGTTGGTTGTCAATGTCAAATGTTAAAAACAAAAAGTATTCTTTATAATGTAGTTCGATTTCTGAAAGACATGAACATCCAACCTCAATTCAAACCAAAAAATGATACACAATAACTTCACTTTTAAGTTTAATTTGATTTCTCAACGACTTTTAGATTAAATTAATTTCTAATCAACGGGACGAACGGATCGGATCGGGGCGCGAAGGAACCGTCGTAACTTTAGATTTTAAGTCGTTCTGGAGTATCATCATCAGACGTACATTAGAATTAGAGTGTGGAAAAGAAAAGAAAAAACAAAAATTTGACGATTCAAAAGTGCTGTAATATGCCTACTTGAATAAAGATACTTTGATTTTGATTTTGAACATCAAATGTTTGACAGGTAGGACTAGCTAGGAAAGCGAAATTATTGTTCTTTTACTATATTCCAAGCATTTTTTCATATATACTCACCTTTTAAACCTTCCCTGACTCATTGGTCTATTGGTTAGTGTGTTCGGCCACAGTCATGAATGTCCTGGGTTCATGTCCCAGTTCGGGCGAATTAAAAAATCGGTATTGAGTTTTCTAGTTGAGAAATTGGCGGTGCGCTCCACCTATGTGCCTCGGAGAGCACGTTACGCTGTCGATCCTGCGCCTGATCTGTCTCCTGTTGTCTAGGATTGCCGTCACATCGGACTATAAGAGTGAAGGAATAGAGACCGCACTGGAGCACTATACCTGGTAATCGGCTGTGGAGAAGCGTAGTAGTTCTATGCTTTAATAACCCTCTGTCCTATGAGTGAGAAGGTCTGTGCCCAGCAGTGGGTCGTTAATGGGCTACTATTTACCTTAAACCTTCCGTGGACTTCCACAAATAATTCAAAAGCAAAATCAACCAAATCACTCCGCTTCTTTATATGTAGTTTTTAATCATTGAATATTTCAATACATTCGTAAATCATAACTTTTACATAAGATATTCTATCAATTATTACCTTTGTAATCGCCAATTTTATAGCAATTCATGTCTCAAGAGATTTATCTCCAACCAAACCTCATTGTAACAAATCACAACTAACATATATATATTTTCCTTTAGTTTTGTTATATCGGCGTTATACTGTACATAAACTTTGTATATAATCCTATATATAATCTATTTAATGCCGGATTATAGGTATATATTTAGCCACTGCAGGAAAATACATGAATATCTAATTACTGTGATAACAAAGGTGAATTGATTACGATCAAAGCATGCATCATGAAATGGGACTTCCCCGGAAAATACGTGTTCCGTTTCATCATTGTAACACTTCATACATACATACATACATAGCATCACGCCTCATTCCCATAGGGGTAGGCAGAGACAACATCCTTCCACTTGCCACGATCCTTGCATATCTCCTTCGCTTCTTTCATTCTCATTAAATCTTTCATACAAGTTCGTCGGTTTAGAGTACTCTTGACCTGGCCGTTATTTAAAATGTCCTGGATTTGGTCCAGGAACGTTCGCCTCGGTCTTCCCCTTCCAACTTTCGCATTCACTCTTGACTCATAAATCCTTTTTGTCAGTCTCCTTTCATTCATTCTCTCTACATGCCCAAACCATCTAAGCATACCTTTTTCAATTTTAGTCACTACGTCTTCTTTTATACCACAACGTTCTCTTATCACACTATTTCTCACTCTGTCACTCAGTTTTAATCCACTCATGCTTCTCAACGCTCTCATCTCTACCGCATTTATTTTACTTTTGTGATTCTTCTGCCATACCCAACTTTCACTACCATACATAAGTGTTGGCACCAACACTCCAGCATGCACTGCCATAAAAATATTAAAAAAACGCTATTTGATAAAGAGTTATTATTAAGCATGGGAGCTATTGCCTCTATTCAATAACTATAACTGTAACGTTATTTTAGGTGCAATAACTGGAACTGGTAAATAACTATCACGTTATCAGTTATTTTTTCCATAGTCTATATATTAAAACGGTTTATAATTTCATCGCTTCCTTAAGAAACGAATAAAATGCGTTAAAGCTCATTATTTATCTCGCTTCTCAATTCTCTTGATATATATTAAATAACAATTATCTTTAACAAATATTTCAATTTATTAATACGTCGCGTTGCTGTCTATATCTATCTGCTTCTTTACTATTTCAAATTATAATAATACACGTTCAATCCTTTTTAAAATATTGACAATAACTTAATAACCATATTATGGATTGAATATATTTTCGTTACTTGTTATTTTATTAGTAAAGAAGCAATGTTATGCCTAGTTATTATCAAAAAAAGCTAGTAACATTATGTACCAACAGCTGTCCATGATGAAGAGGGTTGACAATTTGATACGCTGTAAATTAAATTGAACCAATGCAACCATAAAGCTGCCTCATTGGTCTAACTGCCTCATTGGTCTAGTGGTTAGCATGTTCCGCTACAGACATGAGGTCCTGGGTTCGAGTCCCGGGTCGGGCTAATTCAATACTGAGTTTTCTATTAAGATTTTCTCAATATTTGCCCGAAGTTGGGAAGCTGGCGGTGTGATCCTCCCCGGTGCCTTGGACAGCACATTAAGCCGTCGGTCCTGCGCCTGATCTCTCTCCCGTCGTGTCGGATTCCTGTCACATCGGACTATGAGAGTGAAGGAATAGAGAGTGCACTTGTGTACAACGCCTGCCAATCCGCAGAGGAGCAGCGTGATGGGTCTATGCTCTAAAAACCCTCACTCATATGAGAGAGGGTTTTTAGAGCATAGACCCACCACCACAATTAAAATTGGTTAGTTTTTTTATTCCTGACAAGTTAGCGCTCGACTGTGATCTCATCCGATGGTAAGTCATTGTACAATCTAATTTGGAAAGTGGCAATTTATCTCTTTAAGTTTGTACTCAGCATTGTACTGGAATGACTCATTGGTCTAGTGGTCTAGTCGAGTACAGACATGAGGTCCTGGGTTCGAGTCCCGGGACGGGCCAGTTCGAAATCGATATTGAGTTTTCTATTAAGATTTTCTCAATATTTGCCCGAAGTTGGGAAAAATTTGGCGGTGTGTGTGGATCAGCGTGGTGGGTCTATGCACTAAAAACCCTGTCTCATATGAGCGAGGAGGCCTGTGCCCAGCAGTGGTACAATAAAGGGCTGCTACTTACTTACTTAACCATAAAGCAATGACATTAAGTAACTTTTTAAATAACCTAAAACTCAGAATAGTAACCAGAGTAACTCAATTTTTATAATAGTAAATTTATTTAAATGGCACTTTAAATCAATGTATAAAGATTCGATTTTATCAAATTATTAACCTCACCATCATTAGTGAGTGGAAAAATAAATTGAGACTATAAGGCATTATATAGTACGGTGCAGTATAGATATATTTAGTAGCAAAACACCATCACTATAATATCGGTCTTGTGGCGTGACTTCGTCCAAGAATCTGGCGTTCTTGATCTTTGGATTCATTCTTTGGTCTTCAACGTCAATCATACAACATTACAACGTCACTTTAGCAATTCAGTTAAAAGAAACAAACGATTAAATAAAAAATAGAAGTAATTAAACTAATAATAACTCATCATCTGTTCAGATGAATAGTGTCTTCCGTGTTTTTTTTTTTTATTAGAAATCAACAGACAAAAGGCCTATTTTATCTGATTTTACATGAATCCTAACGACTCATTGGAACTGTCTATTTCCTTGACATGATATTGCTACACCATGCCATTCTGTCGTCATTTATCGACAATCCAGCATAGCAGCTGCAATCTGTAACTGACGTATTGTGTATTTAGGGAAGTCAAAATCAGGAGAGTGAGACTACCTACGATAAAATATCTATAAAACCCAGTAAAACTGCGTCAAAGTTCAGTCGTGCACCGCAGGATTTTACATGTTCCTCTCTGGTATCCAGGCCTATGCCAAAACACGTGTCCAAGATTAGAATCTCTCTGCCAGAATAGTATTAGGACACCTTCTGCTCGTTAATAAGCATTAACCAATCTCCTGGTTATATCTTTAAGCTAGAGAACGGCCTTACCAAAGAAAGGAACTGCTTTCCTTTGGTGAGCATCAACTATTTCCTTATTTAGTATTTTGGTTAGGCCTATAACTTTTTGGGTTACTCAAGGGAGTGGCCTGAGAAGAAACAAAGAGAATGGGAGCGTTCCTACTTATGATTTGACCATTTCGACAAACTTTGCTTTAAGAAAAATTGCTGTGAAAAGACATTGGAGCTAAGTCTTTTTCTCTAAAATGCATCTGGGGTGCCATTGGAGTCGAACACTCGATCTGATCTTCTGGCTCCTCTCTATATCAGACGCAGAGGGTTTCACTGGTTTTTGTGGGTGTTCTGGCGCCAAGAAGTCCCACACAGTGTACATAAATTAATAATTAAAGTATTTCTCAGCGGAAAAATAGAGCTTGGACTGTAAGTTCGTTGACAGACGTCAGAGATCGGTGTAAGCGGGCTGCCTGATAGTGACGAGACTCAGAGGATTAGGATCCTTTATGAAAGTACTTTTATGCAACAATAGAAGGAAGATCTGGGATCCCCAGGACTGGGTTCTGGCTACGGTGGATTCAAACCGCTCCCACTTGAAGCAGTGGCTAGCGAAAAGGCATATGTCGCTTTTTTACAGACTGGTGCATGTGTTACTCGAATACTATTGTTTAAGGTAACTACCTGCACTGGATTATCAGCTATGAGGAATCAGCCACTTACCACGATTATGATGCTCCTGTAGATTTGGCGGCATAGGTTTTCTCTTGAGCACCTGATCTTGATATCACTTATCCGAAGGAATCTCTCGTAAGTGAGCATAGTTGGCTAGAGGGTACTTGTGTCCTTCTACGAACCTTTTATAAAATAGGTTAAGAAGCAGTGAAACGTGAATAGCCTTCTTATCTTACCTCTTTTCCGCTCACCATTTGTCCAGGTATGAATTAGACTATTTTGTACCAATAAGTTACAGCAACGATGTACTAGTATTTGTATTATACATAAAACACAATTGCAATATATTAATATCGCATATTTTACGATGTTTTGTCTGAATCAACAGGAAAAACAGTTCTTGTTAAAAAGCCAGTAAAATAATCATGTATATAATATGCAAATACGATCTTCAGAGTAAATAACTTGTTAAGTTGTATTGCTAGGACAGACGAGCTACTTTAAATTAAGGCAGAAACAAATTATATACGTAAACCTTCCTTAAGAATCACTGTATCTACAGTGAAAGCCGCACAAAGATAAGTCCTTTAATTTAAGATATAAGGATACTAAGTAAAAACTAAGACTACATACATACATAGCATCACGCCTCATTCCCTTCGTGGTAGGCAGAGACAACATCCTTCCACTTGCCACGATCCTTGCATATCTCCTTCGCTTCTTTCAATCTCATTAAACCTTTCATACAAGTTCGTCGGTTTAAAAGTTCGTCGGTTTAGAGTACTCTTGACCTGGCCGTTATTTAAAATGTCCAGGGACGTTCGCCTTGGTCTTTCCCAAATTTCGCATTCACTCTTGACTCATAAATCCTTATTGTCAGTCTCCTTTCATTCATTCTCTCTACATGCCTAAAACCATCTAAGCATACCTTTCTCAATTTTAGTCACTACGTCTTCTTTTATACCACAACGTTCTCTTATCAAACTATTTCTTACTCTGTCACTCAGTTTTAATCCACTCATGCTTCTCAACGCTCTCATCTCTACCGCATTTATTTTACTTTTGTGATTCTTCTGCCATACCCAACTTTCACTACCATACATAAGTGTTGGCACCAACACTCCAGCATGCACTGCCAGTCTAGCCCTTTGAGACACCATCTGGCTATTCATAAAGGCGTACAGAGCACCATTTACCATATTCCCTGCATTCACTCTCCTTTCAATATCACTTTCACATGTTCCATCTTTTATAAATTTAAATCTCAAGTATTCCACTTGTTCCCCATCTATCAAAATATTGCCAGT
This sequence comes from Elymnias hypermnestra, assembly GCA_015832385.1. NCBI lineage: Eukaryota > Metazoa > Arthropoda > Insecta > Lepidoptera > Nymphalidae > Elymnias > Elymnias hypermnestra. The sequence continues at coordinate 1,181,289 of JACTOM010000869.1, read as the reverse complement.
CATCATAGATTTATCTCTTTAAAAAAGCATAACTTTCGTCTTGTTTACATTCACTTTCATTCCTTTCCCTTTCAAAGCTTCATTCATAATATTTAGGATCTCCTGTAGCTCATTAGCGGATGACGCAAGTATTACTTGATCATCAGCGTAGAGTAAACATTTGATGAGTAATTCATTCATTCTTAACCCATAAGATAAGATAAGACTAAGACTTGAAGAAAAGCTGGTTGTCATACAGCCTCGGTTCTCTAGTATGATGTCGGATTTTATACGCGTCAGGGCTTATTACATTTTATAATCTGGCTGGAGCTTTCAGTCGTAGCTAGTTACCATCCTACCACTATTGATGTGATACCACCATAAGTAAATCACCTCTAACCAGGCTAGTGCTTCCCAGTTATTGTGCCTTTACTTACCTACCTGACAGCAAAAAAATAAGTGGCAATTTTCTGATTACACATTTCCCATAGCGTTTTTCTATATACTCCTATTGTTGCCCGACCTGGGGCCTCCAGCGCCAAGTCTTAACGTCGCTGGTTGGAAGTGATCTCTCCCTGCCCAACATAGTGGGTGCTATGCTCGGTAGCATGACCGGCTGGAGGGCAGTTGCCTCCTTCCGTGAGGCCGTTATTTTGCAAAAGGAGGCATTAGAGAGGCAAAGAGAGAGAGTGGTCGGTCCGCCCTCCCACCGGAGAAGGTATAAGACTGCGCAATTTGGAGCGCCTGCTTCCCCTCTTTTGAAGCCTTGAGTCGGACACATCCAGGGCGCTACAGATGAATGCGTTAGCGAACATCTGGCGTCCACCATACGGATGAATAGGGTTCCGCTGGGTTTAAGTGGGTATTCTAGTTACAGTGAGTCCTACACTCCTGGATGGAGCTTGTACACTCTATCCAGCGTGCGTAAAAGCATTTCCCAGCGACAAAAAAAATTACTCCTACCGCATGTAATCCCTTGATATATGAACGCAGATAAGGATGCTCTGCATAAGCTGGACGGCAAAGGTGTCTAACATTGAGGTTCTTGCCCGAATCTTAACGGTATACTGAGGTACGATCTCGTAGTTAGGTAATATTTTGCGGCAAGATAGGTACAAACTATAATGATGGAGAAAATGAGGCGTCGGGAGAAGAAAGAAGTTATGGCTAGTATAGGAAATGGACTGGCATAAAATTTGTTGGTGAAATGTTTATGTTAGCTATGTACAGATAGAAGTATGAAAAACAGTTTGCCTACCTTCAATGATCTTCTTAGTCACTTCACTCTTGTCTGAGTGATCATGGTTATCAAGTTTCAGAGTTTTGGGCACTGGACAGTACTCTTTATTTCTCTATTTTTTTTCGCTGGGAAACGCTTTTAGTCACGATCTCCGACCCACAGGCCAGGAGTGTGGGACTAGGCGAGGGAGAAATCCTCGCAATATCCACTAATACCCAGCGGAACCCACTTCTTCCATAAGTAAGCCACCAGGTCTTCAACTTTCGCATTCGTCCCTTGTACCTCAGATGAGTCGAACTGAGGATTCAAAGAGGCCGGGAGGAGATGCGAAAAACGCGCCGCCGTACTGCCTCCTTCGGTGGTGAGGGGAAGCATCCGCAGAATTCTCCATCTCTCGCTCATGGGCGTCCTTAAGCGAGACTTCGATCTCATAGAAGAAGCATGCTCTTGTTCACATCTTCTCATTGGAGATCGCCGCCGATGAGCGCCATCAGGAGATGATGCTAAGGTCCCCAGGCTGCACAATCTGTCACAGTGTGATGCTTTGAATCGATTGCTGCACCACACTGTTGGCAAGCAGGTGACCTCCTGGCCAATTCGATGCACAATTTTTCCGAAGCATTTATGCCCGGTCAGTACCTGCACTAATCTGTAGGAGAGTGCTCTTTGGAAATCACAGTACCCGCCGCAGGAATTCCCACCACCTTTGCCCGCCACAGCCTTTTTTTGATACCTCCATCACATTGGGGTTCTTCATTGGATTCATGGTCGTGTGCTTTGGTCGTTTCCACGCCGATTAACAAGGCCAAAAAAATTTGTATCTAACTGCGCACTTGGATTTGTTCGGAACTGGGTCCACGAGATCCTTTAATCATGGAGAAGCGTGTGTTCAAGAAGATACATTTCTACATTTATATTAGCTAAGTGCTGATAATTACAGGGTAACTTAGATTAATAGTTTTATTAGGTCTCCTGGCTATTTTATATAGTAAATTACACACAATATTCACTTAATATGTGTAATTATATACTACTTTATGTTATGCTATTGTCCAAAGGGAACGTCAGGTCAAGTCCATCCATGTTTTTATTACGTTGTTGGTAAAAGTTTGATAATATAATAAAAAATCTACGTTGGAAATTGATAGTTGTCTTCACATTAAAATTCGGCATACTGAATTACGACCAGAATTAATACAATACAGTGTATTGAAGGCTTAATTAGTTTTGTAAGATTAGTAATACTATTTTCCGATTCTTCAAATGTATGATTCTCACTCTATTGCGCCACCATCAATTATCCCCCATTGTAAAACTCCCCACTCGAAAAATAATAACTGATAACTTTTTTTCACACAATAAAATTAAAGTATTCATTTTTTGACATTTAACTTAAGATATAAGGTCGTTGCCTAATATCTTAAATTGTACATTGGAAATAATATGAAAACGATATTTGACGATCCAAAATTGCTACAAAAGACTACTTGAATAAATAATTTATGAATTCTGAAGTTGAATTTTATTCTAGATCTATTCTATCTATATCTTTTATTCTATAGGACTAAAACAGAACATCTGTTCTGTGATTTCGGGGATCCATCCAGTTTTTCTTCGATTGTCTTAGATGGTGTTTCCCTTCGAGTCTGCTCAGATTTCCGTTACCTCGGCTCTATCTTCCAAAACGACGGCGGCATTGACCGAGATGTTACTAGCAGGATAAATGCAGGTTGGATGAAGTGGAGGCAGGTCTCGGGAACAATTTGCGATGCCAGAATGCCCCTTAAACTAAAGGGGAAGATTTATAAGACGATCGTAAGACCTGTCATCCTGTATGGATCAGAGTGCTGGGCCACCAAAGGGGAGAATGAAAGGAAATTGCATGCAGCGGAGATGCGAATGTTGAGATGGATGTGTGGAGTGACAAAATTGGATAAGATTAAGAATGAGTATATTAGAGGAAGTGTGAAAGTAGCACCAGTGAACGAGAAGTTAAGGAGTGGAAGGTTAGCCTGGTATGGACATGTAATGAGAAGGGAGGATAGCCATGTATGTAAGAGGGTTCTAAATATGATGGTAAGCGGCAGGGCCGGGAGAGGGCGACCAAAAAAAGTGTGGATGAATTGTGTGAAAGAGGATATGTGTATTAAGGGTGTGAATGTAGAAATGACAGCGGATAGAGTGAAGTGGCGAAAGGAAACATGCTGTGCCGACCCCACCTAGTGGGATAAGGGCAAGAAAACAACAACAATTTTATTCTAGATCTGTATGTGAATCTAAAGTTTTTCAACTGCAATCTCAATCTAAATCTGGATCTGAATCTAAACTTGAATAATAAACGACACCCACTTAATAGCAGTTAAACCTTTTGACAAAACGTGATAAAACTCTCGTGAAATAGAAAAATAATATCACTTTAACCTATTTCCTGGTTTTAAGTGCAATTATGTGCATTACTCTTAAATGATTAGTGCAAAGTCATATTGATGTCAGAACAAAAGACTTGCTACAAGTGTGGCCAATAGAAGTGTAAATCCTTTTCTTTTTTTCCAGTAAAAAAGATTCATGCAATGAAATGATTCAATCTTCTAGGAGCTAAACATAAAACAAAGACTATCGTCTGTGCTTGTGCAAATTATATCAATGTTTGGATATATCACCAGATATGAAAACTCTTCGGAAAGATTTGATGACAGGGAAAATTAGAGTATCTAATTTCTTGCGGTTTTTACCCACAATATCAACAGATAACATCCACGTAGTACTGCTTAATATAACGCTCAAGATATGCAAGGAATTGAGGAAGATGGAGGAAAACTCTCCATTGAAATCATACTTTGGATCAATGGCACTCCTTAAAGACTCGGTTTAGTCGACCTTTCTTTCCGCGGACTTGGAAAATGGAACCAACATCCATCAGTGGTGTTTCTTAAATACTACAACATAAAATAGGTTAAGTGTGAATTAAACTTCCACCTTCTGTGCCGGTAACGCATAAGCAGTTCTCCTAGTGATGCAGATGTCCACGGGCGGCGGTGATTTCTATCCCTCAGGTAACCCGCTTGCTCGTCTGCCAGTCATAATTATAAAAAAAAGTCACGTACATGAGCATTCATGACTACTGCATCAGGAGTATAAGATTTAGAAAGACTTCAAGCGAAAATAATGAAACTAATTTTAAATCACTCAACTCGAACCTCTCAATAAGGACCAGTGAAATATTGTATAACATTGAATTTCACGATGTAAAACTGGATTCAAATACAAACACGTTTATCATTGAAGTAATCCTGAAATATATGCTACAGTTTGCGTGAAGGAATGCTCCTTCATGCTAACTACAACTTATGTAAAGTTAAAATGTATTGATAAAGTGAATGCACGCTCAGTAAAAACCTCACAAAATTCTATACTATATGCATAATAATAAACTTTATCTATTTAGTCTGAATCACAAATAAGACCCCTGAAGAACCCTGAACCTTTAAACTAGGACTAGTTAGTAGTAGTTTATTGAGGGCCAGCTCCAGAATATAGCCCTTTTTCCTTTTCCTCATAAGAGAGAGGATTTTAAGACCATAGTCCTACCACGCTGCTTGATTGTAGGTTAGCAAAGATACACTATGTGAGGCCACGTGTTTCACCAATTGGTTATCATAGCTTGTGATATTTTCATCACTTACATTATCGTACTAGTCCAAGAAAGTTGATGACTTACGCCATTCCGGTATCACTGGAAATAAGACAGCTGACTCTTACGCTAAAGCAGCAGTCCAAGATGGAACGCTTGACCATTTTCATAACTTCTAACAGGACTTAAGCTCGCTTTCCAAGTCTTACGTGGAAAATTCTTGGAACTCATTCTGGATATCATCAAAATTGGTTAATAAATCTTTATTTTGTGTCAAAACCAATTACGTACAAATAACACGTTTGTATTTTAATAATTTGTGCATATAATTTAAAAGAATTCGGCGAGCGAGGTTGATAAATGAGATGATATAATCATGGAAATTACAAATATGTCAAAAATGTCTAAACTGTAACTTTTAAATCATTTGTTAAAATATGAACTAGCAACATAAATTCGTATTAATCTGAACAAAAAGTTATTAAATTACACATAAAATTTACATCATATACATACATACATACATAGCATCACGCCTCATTCCCTTCGGGGTAGGCAGAGACCACGTCCTTCCACTTGCCACGATCCTTGCATATCTCCTTCGCTTCTTTCATTCTCATTAAACCTTTCACACAAGTTCGTCGGTTTAGAGTACACTTGACCTGGCCCTTATTTAAAATGTCCTGGATTTGGTCCATGAACGTTCGCCTTGGTCTTCCCCTTCCAACTTTCATTCACCCTTGACTCATAAATCCTTTTTGTCAGTCTTCTTTCACTCATTTTCTCTACATGCCCGAACCATCTAAGCATACCTTTCTCAATTATAGTCACTACATCTTCTTTTATACCACAACGTTCTTTTATCACACTGTTTCTTACTCTGTCACTCAGTTTTAATCCATACATACTTCTCAACGCTCTCATCTCTACCGCATTTATTTTACTTTCGTCATTCTTCTGCCATACCCAACTTTCACTACCATACATAAGTGTTGGCACCAACACTCCAGCATGCACTGCCAGTCTGGCCTTTTGAGGCACCATCTGGCTATTCATAAAGGCGTGCCGTGCACCATTTACCATATTCCCTGCATTCACTCTCCTTTCAAAATCACTTTCACACCTTCCATCTTTTTTAAATTTAAATCCCAAGTATACAAATTCTTTCATCTCTTCTACTTTTTCCCCATTTATCAAAATACTGCCAGTCATCATAGATTCATCTCGTTCAAAAAGCATAACTTTCGTTTTGATTACATTCACTTTCATTCCCTTCTCTTTCAAAGCTTTATTCATAATATTTACCATCTCCTGTAACTCATTAGTGGATGACGCAAGTATTACTTGATCATCAGCGTAGAGTAAACATTTGATGAGTAATTCATTCTTTCTTAACCCATACATACTTCTTTTAAATCTGTCAAATATTTATCCATGAATAGGTTGAACAGTCATGGTGACGCAACACATCCCTGTCGAACACCTCTTTCGACAGGAAACCACTCCGTGTACGCTCCGTTTATTCTGACACAGGCACTAGAACCCTCATAGAGAGACTTCAATGCTTGGATCAGACAACCGCTCACCCCATACGTAGATAACGTTGACCACAGCTCATTCCTCACCACTCGATCATAGGCCTTTTCTAAATCTACGAACGCGCAATAAACTTTTTGGTGTTTAGCCAAACATTTTTCAGTTAAGCACCGTAAAGAAAAGACCTGATCCGTACATCCCATTCCTCTTCTAAATCCCGCTTGCACGTCCCATATTTTCCCATCAGTTTCATTAATCACCCTTTCAATTAATATCTTTGCATACAATTTGCCGACGACACTAAGAAGGCTGATACCGCGGTAATTTTTGCACTCCTGCTGTGACCCTTTTCCTTTATATAGAGGGACAATTACGGCCTTGCTCCAATCTCTTGGGACTTGACCTTTCTCCCAGCATATATTGAAAAGGCAGTACAGCTGAGCTACCACAATCCCGCGGCCAGCCTTCAGCATCTCGACTGACACTCTGTCATACCCAGCAGCCTTACCTGATTTCATACCTTTTATCGCTTTCATGATGTCATCCATACTAATCTCGCTATCACTTGTCTTACATTCATTGCTATCCGCAGAGGCCATATTTACCTCTGCTTCATTTCTTTCAAACAAACTTTCAAAATGATCCTTCCATCTCTTCAATATCCATTCTTCTCCTTTTATTAAACTTCCATCTAAACTTCTGATTTTACAAAGCTCCGAGGAAGTAGATCTCCCTCGGGCAAATTGTATTGATTTCCAGAAAAACTTTTTGTTTGACTGAAAATCATCAGAAAGTCTCCTATCATACATATCACTGTATTCTTCTTTTTTCTTTCTTACAGCTTCTTTCACGATTACTTTCACCCTTTTGTATTCCATTCTTGCCTTTTTTACGTCATCATTCGTTGCCTTTTGCATTCGTTGGTTCGCTTTTGTAGCCAACCAATCGGACCAAGCTTTCTTCTTTTCACACACAGCTGCTTGAACATTTTTGTCCATCCACAAATTCTTCTCTTTCTTACCTTTCCTCCTTTTAGACACGCCACATACATCAATAGCAGCACCAACCACTCCATCTTTAAATTTATTCCATAAACTTTCAATCTCATTTCCTTCGTCTTCACTCTTGAATCGCCCACTCAAATTTTTCAGATATTCTTCTCTAACATCCTCTTCTTGCAATCTCTCCACTTTTATTCGTTCAAGAATGCTCGA
>JACTOM010000869.1:1156578-1172961 GCA_015832385.1 Elymnias hypermnestra | reverse complement strand
CGGGGCACCAGGGATGAATGCGAAAGTTGAACCCCTGGTGCTTCATTCATGGATGAAGAGGGTTCCGCTGGGTTTTAGTGGGTATTGCGAGGTCTGCTTGTTCGCCGAGTCCCACACTCCTGACACACGGTCGGGGTCAGTGTATAAAAGCATTTCCCAGCGAGAAAAAAAATAAATATTGAAAGGTTATCTAAAAAGCTTCTTTATATTAAGTATGTAAATAAGTTTCCGCCGTTTTGCAATAGATGGCACAGCACGAGGGTTACGATAGAATTTGCGGGTAAACCGGCTCAAAAGTGAAATTGTTTATTCAAGAACAACATAACCTTATCATATTATTAACATCGTATTAGCATCATATTTTTTTTATGCAAACAAGTCTAATTTTGAGCCAAAAAGACGTCATTTGCGGAAACTTGTAAATTCTAACATACTTCTTCAGTTAAAAAAACCTGCAGATGAGGTGCATCGATTGCCTGAGGAGTGATCAAAAAGTAATGAGAATGAGATAGAATATAATGACGATTGATAATTTAATTTATATAGTTTCCGAGTCTCTCTACACACCGAGTCCAGAGCTTTTCCAAGGCTGCTATACCTTTAAAAAAAAGTTTTGTCTTAGTCCTGAAAAAAGCTCTCCACGGCATCAATCACCTCGTTATCGTCTTCGTCCTCGTTTCCCCTTTAATATACTTTCAATTTGGGGAACAGATCTGGTAAACACGAGGGGTGGTCAACCAATTCGAAGCCAGCTTGCTGAATGGCGACCATCGCAATTGCCGACCTGTGCGGGAGTGAGTTGTCGTGATAAAACAGCACGCCCATTCGAAGTTTCCCTCTCTTTTCATTTTTAGTATTTATTAAGTGATTCCTTTGTAATAGTGGTAGGTAATTAATCACCAATATCCCTTTTGAGTTCCATAATATTGAGGCGTTGACCTCGCCACCTGATGCCACGGCAAGAAACTTCTTCGGGGTCTGTGATTTTGGCCGTTTCCATTGCGAATATTGCTGTTTTGTATCGGGATCACAATGATGGACCCATGTTTCGTTCATTGTTTTCTTCTTGAAACTTGTCCAACAATGTCATCGAAGTTTCAAGTCGGTTTTGTTTGGATCGGTTCTGTGGGTTAATATTTTCGGCACCCATCTTGCGGAGACTTTTCTCGTATTCAAAGACTGTTTCAATATAGATTTAATACTTCCATATGTAATGCTCGTTACTTGAATAAAGTATCCGAAGGTAAGTCTTCGATCGCTCAATACAATTTTCTCTTTGACGTTGATGGACGGTTGCAGCGATGTTCGTCTTCTGTGCTCGTTCTCTTTACTCGAAGCCCACCTCTCCTAATGTTGCTTCCAAATCGTAATGAATGCGTCTGCGTCTTGTGTCGTTAACGATTTTAAACAGACTTTGGAACAGAATTTTTGACGGCCTCGCTGGCGCATTGGTGCGAGTATTCGCTTTGCTAGCGGAGGTCCCGGGTTCGATCCCCGGTAGGACTGAGTCTGGACTGGTGGGAGGCTTCGGCCGTGGCTAGTTACCACCCTACCAGCAAAAACGTACCGCCAAACAAAGAGATTTGTGTTCCGGTACGATGCTGTGTAGAAACTGTAAGGGGTATATCGCCTCTTAACAGATTAGCGCGCTTCCATCTTAGACTGTATCACTTACCATAAGGTGAGATCACAGTCAAGCGTTAATCTGTCAGCAATAAAAATAAAAAAAAATGACTTATTTAATAATGGCTCGCTTTTCCTTCATTTTCAAGAACACGTTCCGACACGAAGCAAACAAATGACTACATGCAGAAAAAAACGAAAGAGAATTTAAGATCTTTATATTACAAATATAAATTTGAGTTCTAAAGATGTCAATTAATAAATTCAAAGTCTTTGTCAAAAGAAAGTTGATAGAAAAATCGTATTATAAGTTGCAAGATTACTTAGACGATAGAAACGCGTGAACGAACTGCTCTAATTTGAATTGAAATATATTAAACTAATATGATAGTGTAATGATGATGGTAACAAAAAAACAAAATACCCGACTGAGTTTGTTGTAGGCTCTTCTCGGATCAAGGCGCGAAGGAACCCTCGTAACTTTAGATTTTAAGACGTTCATGAGTACCATCATCAGACGTATATTAGAGTGGAAAAAAAATATAATTTGACGATTCAAAAGTGCTGTAATATGCCTACTTGAATAAAGATATTTTTATTTTGGATTTTGATTTTTATACCTCATAGTATATATTTTTTTCTTACCAAGGAGTATGTCGTTTTTATTACTGTTTGATCCCTCCTCGTACAAGCATATAATGAAGATTCCGGGAGTGAGAGACCATATCATGAGTGGTTTTAAGGGTTAAAAACGGTTTTTATAACGTAGACAACGAAGATTGTGGCAAAAAAATTTCAAGCATGCATTGGAGGAAAAGAAATTGTCTCAAACACAAAAGGCACGTGCATTCACATTGGAAGTGGCTCAGCAAGCAGTCTTACATGGTTTAAAATCGTTAAGGAATGATTAAAAACAAGGTAATTGGGTTATATACGAGTTAGGCACAAAAAAGGTGTTTTATGACATCTAATCGTTATTGGTGATGATGATTAAATACATTATGATAATCCAAAACGAATAAATCTTGGGGACTAGTTGGCCACCACGAAAAAAATCATTTGTACTTGGTGGGATTAGCTGGGCGTGGCCTAATCCAAGCGAAATAATAACTGAAACTCTCTGCCGAACTCAATTGATGAGATTGAGTTCAGTATTGAAAGAAAAATGTCCTCAATGCTATTCCAGACACGACAAGATTATTCTACGTCCGCTCCAGACTGTCCTGGTACTATATCTGCTCAGGATAGCAGAGGAGAAGGCTACAGATCCAACAGAATAAATGCCTACGCCTGATAGTAGAAGCTCCGAGGTACGTCGGAAGTTACGTCAGTCATCATGATACCAGGACGCCCACCGTGGAGGCGTTCGTCCCGAAGTTGGCGAAGAGCATATTCCATCATACGGATAACTCCCCGTACACACGCTGAGCTCGTGCTGTCACCACCAGCAAGTGTACTGGAAGATAACGGCGTTTACGACGCGACGGAAGTGGCAAAACCCGGACTCGATCATTACTCGGATTGACCTGGAATTAAATACCGCCCATCGTCGATGACCGAGAAAATTAGTCCGGGTAATGAGGCACTGCCTCCAGGCCCGTACCCCATAACTTTTGATGGTGAAGAACCCCTGATTAAGATTATACTTCTACATGATAAAATTTCTCCGCATTTAACGGTTCCGGTGAAAAACCATTAGGATCACTTGATTAGGAACGACTATTTTCCGCTGTTTTCTTCAGATATTGCACCATACGACTACCATCTCTTTCGGTCAATGGCATATGCTCTGTATGAGCAGCACATGTGCATATTCGATATGTGTAGGAATTGGCTTTACTTTTTATATTACTTGTATATATAAAATGAAGATTCCGACAATTAAATGGCAAATAGAAAAACCTAACTTTCATGGAAATTACTGAAAAAAATATGTGTTCGTCGATTACACGTTAAATATTGACGTATGTGTTGAGTCTGTGCTTCGAGGAAAGTGTATTTTTCATGCTTTTAAAATGTATTTATTCAATTTTTTAGAGCAGTTTTTGAATCATCACATCTAGTCATTCAGTCAGAAGAACTCACAAATAATTCAGTCAGGTATCTTCTTATTAAACATTATAATGACAATGTTTTATCAGCTCTCAAATGATGATATTTTTAAGAACAATCATGGGCAAAAAACCAGTAGAATAACATAAAAAATGAAGTATTAACATCGTTATTATAAGACTAAATTCAACCTGCTAGAATGAGTGTTTGCTTCTTAAATAATGGTAAAGTTAAATGAAATCAAAATATTTATTATGGTCCAAAAAGCACTTTTGAATCCACAGTAGTCTGTCCATTGGTAACATATCTACCACCGGTTCTAGAAGTTGATTCCGATGAGAAGAAACCGGCAAGAAACTCAGCGGCTACTCTTTTGAATATAGTTTTGTTTGTTACAATGCGTAATATTTTACTTTTGTTGTAACAGGCTCTCTTGGTGCAATATTATATATCCAATGAACAGACTCTTTCTCTTCTCCCTTATATTGCATTTCTATATTACCCCAGAGTATACCACATGACATGCTGTAACAATACTTGTATTGAACCAGTTCGTTTATTTCTACATCAGCATGAAGAGTAATACTACTTTATTGAGAGAGTCGTCATGCTCTATTTGATTATAATTAACGTTAAATAATATCGAAGCATCAGTGGGAAACACCACAATCTCACTAATGTCCTTAAAGAAATTAAGAAAGTCATTAATGTAAAAGAATAGAAAAGGTCCTAATATAAAACCCTGTGGGACTCTCATTTTTTTATTGCTAAAAGAATCATTCTTATCCTGACGGCTTTGCTGGCGCAATGGTACGAGTATTCGCTTTGATAGCAGACGTCCCAGGTTTGATCCCCGGTAGGGGAAAGAAGAGTTGAATTTTCTAATTTATCTGAGTCTAGACTGAAAGGAACTTCCACCAGGAAGGCTTAGTCCGAGGCTAGTTACTACCCTACCAGCAAAGTCGTACCGCTAAGCAAAGATAGGAGACCATAAGAAGTAACTTGCCTCTCACCAGATTAATGCGCTTCCTTCTTAGATTATATCAACACTTACCATCAGGTGAGATCACAATCAAGCACTAACCTGCCACCAATTAAAAATACATACATAGCATTGCGCATCATTCCCATAGATGTACGCAGAAACCAGGTCCTTCCACTTGCCACGATCCTTCCAAATCCCCTTCGCTTCTTTCATTCTAATTAAATCTTTCATTCAAGTTTGTCGGTTTGAAGTACTCTTGACCTGGCCCTTATTTAAAATGTTCTGGATTTGGTGCAGGAACGTCCCGTCTTGATTTCCCCCTTCCAACATTCCCATTACGTCTTGACTCATAAATCCTTTTTGTCAGACTCCTTTCATTCATTCTCTCTACGTGCCCAACCTACTTCTACTCTACATCTTCTTTTATACCACAACGTTCTCAATAAAAAATAATCAAACAAAACTTCGTACCGGAATACCATGCTTAGTGGCACTATATTGCTGTCAGGAAGGCAAGTAACTGCAACCGAAGCCTCCCTCTGGTCCAAGCCTTAGGCATTTATTGGTTAAATAGGAACTAAGGCTCTTCTATATTATAAGAATTATTCTCTTCTAACCTAATTTCGGCCACAATGATAAATTTTATGCAGAAATTAGTAATTTGCATGTAAAACATTAGAGCTGTAGAGCTGTTTTGTTAAACACGCTTATCTCTTTAACTGTTACTTTGATTTACTACTGAAATACTTACATTATTCACGTCACGATCAATAGAAGCATTACTGAAAAATGTTGCAAGAACGGGGAAAATTTCTTCCTTTGATAGCTTCCTAGAGTTACGCAACGATCATGTATTACAGAAATGTTCCTCTTAAAAATATGTAATTTGTGTTGGTCTATCTTTTCATCTACATTCAATACAAACTCTTTAATATCATCATCATCGAGTGCTTTTTTCAAATTGAAGTTTGGCGGTCTAATTGGTATAAGTTCTTCTACATTACATTTACATTCTGCCTTCTAGGATCAACCGTGGGTACTCAAATAGCGATCCCCTTTGGAGGTGTCAGTAAAGATCCACCTTGTTCCGCACGATGGTCGTCATAAGCATCCGGCTAATTTGAACTCGCTTCTAGACTTCAGCATTTGAGACGAACTGGTTCCAAGAAATCTTAAAAGTTTTCCTGTGCGCCCACATCTCGAATGCTTGAGGCTGCTGACTGCTTTGCTTTTTAAGGACCCATGCCTCGCAGCCATATAAAAGAATGGACCAGACATAACACTTGACAACGCGATATATTCTAAGAATAGGTATTTTAGGGTTACACAATGCTTTTCACATTCTATAGAAGGCGGCTTTTAGCTAGCATTATTCAACACTTAAATTCTTCTAGGTGGTTAGCTACCAATGTAGGTATTTAAAGTTGCTCTTTTTGAATGCCGCATTAGAAGTACCCCTTTAAGGTAATTAAATTTAGTTCTCTTTCTCTCTAATTCCACGTAGATGAATTTGTGCAGGTGAAATAATCACTTTTTTTTTCTTTTTTTTTTTGTCGCTGGGAAATGCATTTACGCACCCCGGGTAGGGAGTGTGCGACTCACTGAAAGATCAGAATACCCACTAAAACCCAGCGGAACCCTCGACATCCCTGAGTAGAGAACCAGAGGTACGAGTACACAATCCTCTCTGGTACCCCGGATGTAGCCGTCTCATATCAATAGCTTATGGAGGGGGAAGGAGATACGCAAATCTACGCATCCTGCTTCTCCGCGTCCTCCGTCGGATAGGTGGAGCGCCGATGACATTCTGTCTCGCTCTCTCCGAAGCCTCCTTCGGCGACATTACGGATTCACAGAAGGTAGCGACTGCCCTCCAGCCCGTCTCGTTAGCAAGCATTGCGCCAACTATGCTCACCAACGAGAGGTTCCCTCCAATCAGCGACACCAAGACGTGTCGCTGAGGTCTCCATGCGGAACACTCTGCCATTGTGTGATGGGCCGAATCTGTGGCAGTACCACACTCGTGGCAGGCGGCTGATTCCTCACAGCCGACAGCCTGATGCAGGTATTTGTATGTATGTATGTAGCAGCCCATTAACGTCCCACTGCTGGGCACAGGCCTCCTCACTCCGAGGAGCGAGGGTTTTTAGAGCACAGACCCACCACGCTGCTCCACTGCGGATTGGCAGGCATCGTACACAAGTGCACTCTCTATTCCTCCACTCTCATAGTCCGATGTGCCGGTAATCCGACACAACCGAAGAGAGATCAGGCGCAGGACCGACGGCTTAACGTGCTCTCCGAGGCACGGGGGTGGATCACACCGCCAACTTTCCAACTTCGGGTAAATATTGAGAAAATCCTATTAGAAAACTCAATATCCATTTTTGAATTGGCCCGACCCGGGACTCGAACCCAGGACCTCATTTCTGTAGTCGAACATGCTAACCACTAGACCAATGAGGCAGTTTAATTTAGTTTTAGTTTTAGATGCAGGTATTTACCAAAGGTGAAATAATTACTATATTTCGTAACATTTCTTTACTTTACACACATATTTCTTTAGAACCTAGATCTAGTTCCTAAGTGGACGTAAGAGAAGTCGCAGGCAGAGGCTAGTACGCAAAGTGCAGTCACAATTGTACCTAGAACTCAGTACTGACTGAAAATAAGTGAACGCAACAGTCGGGCTTTAAGACCCGCGTTAAACTAACGTGCGCCCGCGCAGTAGGCGAAAGCGACGTGCTTTTTCAAGTGTCGGTTTGTGTTTATTTTTTTTTTTTTTTATTGAAATGTGACAGTGAGTTAGTGTGGTTTGTTCTTTGTAACGTGTATTTTATCTACAATTTAAGGTAGGTTACCGTTTTTTTTTATTACGTATTTATTGGGACTGAAAAACAATTTGTTTATTTATTTTTTAATTTTACGTGTTTTTTTGGGAAAATGTTAAAAATTGTTTTCTTTGGGAAGAAATAAGAAACGGATTTTTATATGAAATATTTTATTATTTATAGGTTTACACAATTTTTATTTTATATTCCTGAAAAAATATAAGATACTAAAGATATTATGCAAATTTTTATTTTTTTCATTTTTGCAAAAATGTTAAAAAATATTTTTGGTTCTTGCACAATATAATTTTCCCTTTGACTATTTAAAGGTAAACACATTTTTCTTCTTAATTAATTTTTAACCTTTTTCAAAAAAGGAGGAGGTCATTAATTCGTCTGTATCTTTTTTTTAAACTATAAATTCTGAAAAAAAATGTTTTTTACTGAAAATATCATGTATTTCTACGGGATCTTTTTTTGATAATCCCGTGGATTTTATCATTCTTTGTTTTCTTTTGCTTTTTCCTCATTACTTACTGTAAGTGTGTTTAATCTATTTTTATTTTTGCGAAAAATGTATTTTATATCGATAATAAAAACATTTAGCACGCTTATTTTATTTTTTTAATTAAATCTTAAATATGCTTTGTATTCTGTTTTTTTTTTGTGTCTTTTTATTTATAGATTTAGAAAAAAACGCGTTCTGAAATTATTATGCTCTTTCATATGATTTTTCTTTTCGTTTAATCCCAAGGTTTAACAGTGCATTTGTTGCATTACCATCGTTTGCAGCAAGTTTCTTTTCTATATTAATAATTATTTATAGTTTTTTATTATAATTAAACGATTTTCTTCCGAATATTAATTGGAATTTTGTCAACGATTTCTTTATTTAAGAAGAATTAATATTATGCAAACGATTCTGAAAGCTATTACCTTTTTTCTTGTTTTTATTGTCAAGAAAGGTAATATCTTTACAGGAAAGTCATTTTTTTATCTATTATTGTAATCGGAAAATAAAACGGTTTTTATATTTATTTATTCTGAATATTATTGATGTTTTATGTCTTGTTTCAACAGTAATCTGTTGAAATATTTTATTGTTATTGAAATAATTTACTCGAGGCAAACGCTTCGTTTTGATGGAATATTTCTTTTTTCTTTGAAAGTTAAAGCAACATTTTACTGTTTCAATTAAATTATAATATATAATATTAATTAAAGTTAATAGAACATTTACATAACAAAACTCGATGACCATAAAAATTGTTTTATTATTTACGATAACTTAGAATATGATGTTATAAAGCTATTTATGTCGAATTATACTTTATTCATGTTCAAAATTATTTTAAGATAAAGTATTATACTTGACAAATAACTCATGTTTTACTAAAATTTAAATTATGAATAAGCTTAATTTGTTGTATTCATTTTTTTGCAATTTTTAATTACTATAATTTTGTAATTACAAACTATAACATTGTAATATGGTAGAAAAAATTACAGGCATATTTTAAACTACAATGTTTTTATAAACCCATCAAGTCTTATAAAGATATACAAAAAATATAGAGCGATCGTTGTTATTCTGTCTGTTGGTAACAAATCTACCACCTGTTATATAGTTCACAATAAAATACGAGCAAATTTTAGAGTATTATATCTATTGAGTGAAAAAATATAGAAACAAATATAAGTCAAAATATCATATATAGTCTGTCCGTTGGTAACAAATCTATCACTAGGATATTTTTAATATAACTTTCGATCAAATTTTAAACTTCATGTTTGGAAATGTATTGTTAAAAAACATTAAAATAAATTGGTTACTATGATTTTGAATAAAACAACTATGGTCTTGTTTTGAAATGTGTTCTTATGTTATGTGTACGCAATTTACATGTTTTATATTATTGTACATCCGTTAAGCACATGAAATACCTGTTGTTACAAATAATGCGCAAAATTACAGGCATATTTTAACATATTACATAACGTATCCAGCAAGTGCATGAATTGTGTATTTTTATAAAATTGATGGGTGTATTTTAATTTTAATATACGTATTTTGGTCTGCCTCATTGGTCTAGTGGTTAGCATGTTCGACTACAGACATGAGGTCCTGGGTTCGAGTCCCGGGTCGGGCCAATCCAAAAATGGATATTGAGTTTTCTATTAGGATTTTTTCAATATTTGCCCGAAGTTGGGAAGGTGGCTGTGTGATTCACTCCCGCGCCTCGATTGTGTTGGATTACCGTCATATCTGACTATGAGAGTGAAAGAATAGAGAGTGCACTTGTGTACTATGCCTGTCAATCCGCAGTGGAGCAGTGTGGCTCTAAAAACCCTCTCTCATATGAGCGAGGAGGCCTGTGCCCAGCAGTGGGACGTTAATGGGCTGCTACTTACCTGGATGGATTTAATATAGAATATTTAAAAATATGTCCGTAATTTTGTGTAAATATTACACAAAAACACATTTTTGTAATTTGTATTATTAAAAACTGTTATGAAAAAGTATTCATATCTAATATGTATATCCATCAATTGTATAAATTCAGTTATTTTATACTATATATTACAGTTGATTGGTAAAATACAAATTAAAAAAAAAAACAGTTTTATACTCTTTATGGATTCAATTTATAATATTCACAAGACATTTCTGAATAAATGTTATTGTTAAAAATTTCTTTCATATGCAACTTATATGTACGCCAAATTACAGGTATATATTATATTATTACATATATCCATCATCTGTATACATTTTGTAATTTTAAACACTTTATCGTTATTATTTTATTTTTAACAATACAATTATTTAATCCACTTGATTTAATACACAATATTTATGTGACTATTTAAAAATAGTCACGTAGTTTTACTCATTACATAACAATACATTAATTATGTACGCAAAATTACAGGTATATTTTAAAATATTACATAATATGAATAAATTTAGCCATTTTATACACTTTGTTGTAATATTGACGGATATGACCGTAATTTTGCGTACTTATTGTAATATATAAATATGTTGGGAATAATGTAAGGTAACAATACAAATTGAATACGTGATATTTTAAAATACACCTGTAATTTTGCGTACATATTACATAACAATAATAATTAATGTGTTAGTTTATATTATATGTATGTATATTATATTTATATATTGTATTATATACGTATTCTATTTATTGTTAGTATGTATGACCTCTTTATGCACCAGCTATCTACTTTTGCACAATTTCCTCCTTAAGGTTGTCTGGAAGAAATCGCTGTTTAGCAATAAGACCGCCTTTTGTACATTTGCTGTTAACTTAAACCATATTGTGTAACGCTGTTTCTTTTAAGGTGTACAATAAAGAGTATATTATTATTATAACATTACAATTTTTACAAATATGTATTGTTATATAATATGTACGCAAAATTACAGGTATATTTTAAAATATTATATATATAATACCCATCGCAGTGGGATAATTGCGCTGTATTATGTCACTATTGGTTTTTACTAAATCTGCTTTCACTAGTGGGGAGTGGGGAGTGGGGAAGTAGGGCAGTGGGACACTTGAAAGTGATCTCAAGAGATACGGAGGCTGCGGTGTAAATTTTAAAGTTCATGACATTTTTGTATCATATTTTATGAGTTTTGAGTGATATTATTTCGCAAAGGTCGTTTGTAGCATTCATTTGTGTTTCATATTTTCATTCATATTATTTTTGTTTTTATTATGTCACTAATTGCCTTTAAGTGTATCTGCGTAGTATTAGTACTCAAGGCTCTTTTAATCTCGATTATGTATAAATCGAATTATATTACGTATTTATATATTATGTGTAATAATTGTATGTCTATTCATTTATACATACCACATACTTTGTCTTTTCTTTCGTTGACGGTCTCCCTAACACCAGAGTTGTGTGAAAAAAATTGCTGATGAGCGATAAGACCGCCCAATTGCACATAAAGTACCTAATACTGAGTAATTACATCTCCTTTTATCGTGCTGTTCAATAAATCATATTCTCCATCCATTTAACCATCTAACAATCAGCAACTGTCATGTTAACATTATTTGAAGTAGTTTAATAAAAATATAATGTAGATATTATAAACATAAAACAAACCATAATATTTGTATATACAGCATTGATAACATCTGCATGATTATGCTCGTATTGAACGAGCCCAATAATATTGATTAAGTTTAAGTTAAGTAACGTATTTAAGTCGATTAGTTTCATCTAAACAGTCTGACCATTTTGTTAGAAAATAAGATGAATAAAATAAGTTATCCTTAAGAGATAGATGACCTCAGCACAGCTTCTCAACAGGTGGCTCTAAAAATAAACATGGATAAGACGAAAGTTATATCCAATATCCAAGTTCCACCCCACCCAGTCATCTTTGGGAACTCAGCACTCGAAATATAGCATCATGCCTCATTCCCATAGGGGTAGGCAGAGACAACATCCTTCCACTTGCCACGATCCTTGCATATCTCCTTCGCTTCTTTCATTCTCATTAAACCTTTCATACAAGTTCGTCGGTTTAGAGTACTCTTGACCTGGCCGTTATTTAAAATGTCCTGGATTTGGTCCAGGAACGTTCGCCTTGGTCTTCCCCTTCCAACTTTCGCATTCACTCTTGACTCATAAATCCTTTTTGTCAGTCTCCTTTCATTCATTCTCTCCACGTGCCCAAACCATCTAAGCATACCTTTCTCAATTTTAGTCACTACGTCTTCTTTTATACCTCAACGTTCTCTTATCACACTATTTCTTACCCTGTCACTCAGTTTTAATCCACTCATGCTTCTTAACGCTTCATTTATTCATTCATAGTCCAGTTAGGTAGGTCCAATTTCGACAAGGAGGTCAACCGCTGAATCCAACTCGGTGAGGCAGCGTTCAGAAAACTACGGCAGATATTTTCGTCCGATAGTCCTTAGTGCCTGAAGGCAAAGCTCTTCGAGCAATGCGTGTTGCCAGTGCTTACCTACGGATCGGAAACGTGGTCGCTGACTATGGGCCTCATTCGAAAGCTCAGAGTCGCTCAGCGTGCGATGGAGTGCGATGCTCGGAATTTCTCTACGTGATCAAATCACAAATGAGGAGATCCGTAGCAGAATTGCAAACCTGAAGTGGCAATGGGCGAGGCACATAGTCCGACGGACCGATGGACGTTGGCACCCGAAGGTGCTGGAGTGGCGACCCCGCATTGGGCGGCGCAGTGTAGGGAGATCCCCCCATAAGGTGGACCGACGACATCAAGAGGGTCGCCGGTAGCCGCTGTACCCAGGCGGCACAATATCGGGCCTTGTGGACGTCATTACGTTAGACCTATGTCCAGCATTAGACGTCCATCGGTTGAAGCGACGACGACGAAGAGATAGATACAAGCGATCTTAGACTATTTTGTAGATCTATAAAAAAGGAATTGTTTTTTATACGTCTGAGAGATTTGGACTATTTGATTTATGTTTATGTTTCAAACAATTTACACAAAAAATTTACAAATTATATGTATTAACCTTTATCAAAAACCACTCTAGCTGTAACACAAAATCTGTAGTAGTTTCTGAGTTAATTACGGACATATAGACGTAAATGACTGAACCCTTTAATGGCTGTCCCAATTGTGATTAATGTATTCAGGAGGATCCATATTTCCACGGGAATACGCAGGTCTATAAAATACTATTTAAATAATAACATACGATACTTAATGTAAGCGAAATTATGCAACTAATTAGTGAAATTATAAACATTATTATTTAAAATAAATACCGTTTTATAATGAGTAAGTTGTATCGTAATTTTTTATGTTATACGGTCACACTTGACGGTCAGTGACTACACTCTGTATTAAATTAGTAAACTATGCAATCACAATGGAAGAAGCATTACTAAAGAATATTTTTTTAACTTCTTTATTTTTTATCAAAAAGAAATGGTGTGAATAAAACATTCCGAGATAAATTAATTAAGGAGACTACATTCAAGTGATAACCTATTAGCTATATAAGAATAATGTACGTTTAGCTTGTCTACTTTGAACTGCATCATCACTTATTATTAAGTGATATTACAGTCAGCTATAAAAGAAGAAATGTACCTATTGTGTGTCTATTTTAGACTGTATCATCAGTTACTATTAAATGAATTTACATAGAGCACTAACCAGATATCTATAAAAAATAATGCACTGATTGCGTGTCTATTTTGGACTGTATCATCACTCAATAATGAGTTTACATCAAGCAATATATCAGCTATAAAGAAAATATTGTACCCATTGAATACTTAAATCGGACTGTATCACCATGGACTATTTAGCTTAAAGTAAAGCACGAAACTCGCATTTATAAACAAAATGATGTAGCTTTTACGTGTCTATTTGGGACTGAAACATCACATACTGTTAAACGAGTTTACATCAAGCACTAACCAGATAGCTGTAAAAATAATGCACTATTTACGTGTCTATTTTGGAATGATGAACGACTGAATGAACTATAATACAAAATACCCAACTGAATTTGTTGTGGGCTCTTCTTAGATCAGGACACGAAGAATCCCTCGTAACTTTAGATTAAAGTCAGACTACCATCATCAGACGTACATTAGAGAAGAGAGAATTAGAGAGTGGAAAAAAAATATTATTTGACAATTCAAAAAGTGCCGTAATATGCCCACTTGTATAAAGATATTTTGATTTGATTTGAATGTATCATCACTTACTATTAAGTGAAATTACAGTCACGTGCTAACCTGTCAGCTATTAATAAAATAATATAACTTTTATGTGTCTATTTTGGACTATATCATCACTTACTACTACTACTAAGGTAGATTTAATCAAGCTATAAAGAAAATATTGTGCCTATTGAATGTCTATATCGGACTATACCCTTACCATAAAAGTAAAGCACTAAACTGTCAGCTATAAAGAAAATAAAGTACCTTTTACTTGTCAATTTTGGACTGTACCATCACTTATCATTAAGCGAAATTACATTCAAGCGTTAACCTGTTAGCTATAAAAGAGTAATGTACCTATTGCGTGTCTCTTTTGGACTGTATCTTCACTTACCATTAGATGATATTACAGTCAAGCGTTACCGTTATTTAAAAAATAACATAGGTCATACGGTAATCTTTGTTGAATGCGTAGTTACATTTTGATGAAACTTTTTTGCCTTCATTCAACGTGAACCCGGAACTTTTAGAATTGTGAAGTGCATTTGCTTATAAAAAAATTATATAAAAACCATGAAATCGAGTGTAAAAAGATATTTTACAACTTCGCCTTGATGACTTGTAAATTTTAGCAAATCCGTGTCATCTTTATTGATTATAATTATACATCTATTGAGAATAAAAAAAGGTTTTGATTACTTTATGGTCATGGGTTTACGTTCTAAACATATACAGACATATTCTATTGATGGATTTGTCCGTTATAGACATTATTTTACGTTATAGGTTCTTCTCGATATGCCAACGTACAAAGAACGCATTTTTCCATATACCCACATAGGAACGAGGAACTTTATGGAACGAAAAATTTTTCCACATGACCATAAAGGAATAGCGAATTTTTCCATATAACGACGACGAAACAACGAAGTTTTCTGTGTACCCACAAAGGCACAACAATTTTTGCCATAAGCCCATGAAGGAACAACGATTGTATCCATATGACCACGAAGGAATAGCGAATTTTTCCATATGACCACGACGAAACAACGAAATTTTCTGTATACCCACAAAGGCACAACAATTTTTGCCTTAAGCCCATGAAGGAACAACGATTTTATCCATATGACCACGAAGGAATAGCGAATTTTTCCTTATGACCACGAGGAAACAACAAACTTTTCCGTATACCCACCAAAGCATAACAATTTTTGCCATAAGCCCATGAAGGAACAACGATTGTATCCATATAACCACAAAGGAATAGCGAATTTTTCCATATGACCACGACGAAACAACGAAATTTTCTGTATACCCACAAAGGCACAACAATTTTTGCCTTAAGCCCATGAAGGAACAACGATTTTATCCATATGACCACGAAGGAATAGCGAATTTTTCCTTATGACCACGAGGAAACAACAAACTTTTCCGTATACCCACCAAAGCATAACAATTTTTGCCATAAGCCCATGAAGGAACAACGATTGTATCCATATAACCACAAAGGAATAGCGAATTTTTCCATATGACCACGACGAAACAACGAAATTTTCTGTATACCCACAAAGGCACAACAATTTTTGCCTTAAGCCCATGAAGGAACAACGATTTTATCCATATGACCACGAAGGAATAGCGAATTTTTCCTTATGACCACGAGGAAACAACAAACTTTTCCGTATACCCACCAAAGCATAACAATTTTTGCCATAAGCCCATGAAGGAACAACGATTGTATCCATATAACCACAAAGGAATAGCGAATTTTTCCATATGACCACGACGAAACAACGAAATTTTCTGTATACCCACAAAGGCACAACAATTTTTGCCTTAAGCCCATGAAGGAACAACGATTTTATCCATATGACCACGAAGGAATAGCGAATTTTTCCTTATGACCACGAGGAAACAACAAACTTTTCCGTATACCCACCAAAGCATAACAATTTTTGCCATAAGCCCATGAAGGAACAACGATTGTATCCATATAACCACAAAGGAATAGCGAATTTTTCCATATGACCACGACGAAACAACGAAATTTTCTGTATACCCACAAAGGCACAACAATTTTTGCCTTAAGCCCATGAAGGAACAACGATTTTATCCATATGACCACGAAGGAATAGCGAATTTTTCCTTATGACCACGAGGAAACAACAAACT
>JACTOM010000869.1:1136990-1154949 GCA_015832385.1 Elymnias hypermnestra | reverse complement strand
TGGCCCGACCCGGGACTCGAACCCAGGACCTCATGTCTGTAGTCGAACATGCTAACCACTAGACCAATGAGGCAGTTGATTGATAGATAGCATTAAAATCTGTTCGATAGTTTAAAAGATCTAAGCGAACGATACTTTATACTATGCAATTCTGTAATATATGTGTGACGATTAATATCCTTTATATTTATTGTATTTCATTATCCAGAATGAATCACATATGATTTATTTATTTACTTTGCGCACAAACTCATTACGATTGCCTTCAGAACTCGTGTTACTTTATCATCACTGTCATATCTGGGTCAAGTTCTACACTCAATTATTTATTAAAATCGAGTTTTTGTTACAAAATTTACATCCTTACATATAATACTTATAAATTACTGAACGGATTTTCATACAGTTTCCACCAATAGATGGAGTGGTTATTTAGAAAGGTTTATGTAATTTGTAAAGGGTATTTGGAAAATATTCATGTTTTGTTACATAGAGTTAAGAAAGTAATACTATAATAATATTGAGATATAAATTACTATTGAAATGGTAATAATTGATGATACATTATGTAAGCCTAATTGATAGAAAATAATGCGTTAGATAGAGATCAATAATACCTTCTATCTGTATATAGCAATGTTTAAAGACCTTATTTATATATTTTGATGTATGGGTTTTGGAAAGTTCGTTAAGTCGAGAATTACGTCGTTACGTTGCGTTATAAAAATAAAAGCTTTCCGAGAGCTTTAATCGAAAACGCTGCCTAATCCTTTAGAGATAAAAGAAAAAAATGTATTGTTCTGAATAGCATATATCTTGTAAGGTTAACTCACTATATCCATTTTTTATTGGAATGCAATATATGGATACTTATTTAATAGTCTACATTGAAATTATCTTACACACTTCGAAGTTATCACAAAAATAGTTAATGAGAGCTAAAACAATTTAATTCGCTTGTCAGTTTTCCTATCTAGCAAAGTTTATATATCAGCTGAAGTGAGAGAATCAGGCAGAAGTTATCAATGTTTAAATTTTTTAAGTAAGTGATTATGTTTATAAAATCTGAATAATAAAATACAACACTTTTGAATTACCAGGTAATGATTGATGCTCGTGTTAAGGAACGACTTAGAATTTAAAGAAGTAAGAAGCCTTGTGGTAAGAGGAATCCACAAGAAACTAAGCCGGGTATCCTTTTCATCACTATGAAATAACTTTAATTTAGTCATGATAGAGCATATTAATTCACTACCACGCTTTTTTATTGATGAAATCTTCAATTAATAGTATTATAATCTGCGATCAAATGTAATGTGGCAAGCAATAATTTTAATTTTTATTAGTATTGACCTAAAAAAATATTTTCAAGCGGAGCTAGAGATCTTTTATCTATCATTCTAACGCGAGCAATTAAGCAAGGTATATTTTTTTATAATCAAATTATTTCAACAAGCGTGGAGCTGTCGCTGATTATTGTGGAACTATTACATTAGTCCAGTGGTGGTTAGCTCGACTGTATATTTTAAGGACATGAAACATCATGGTCAAGTGATAAGTAATAAATCTAAGTTCGTTATTTCAAGCCTAACATGCATATTCATGGATGAATACATAATTAAAAGGAAGCCAATTGAAAAATTTAACAGTAATTTGAAGGATAAAAAAGCGTGCAAGTGAATGAATTGCTCTCGTCTAAATAGAATAAATTAAAATCACATTGTAGTGATAAAGTTGCAAAAAGGACACCCGACTGATATTTTTGTGGGCAATTCTTAGGATAGATGCGAAGAAATTTTAGATTTACGTCGTTCTCCAAAATTATCATCACCTGTACATTGGTATGTATATCTGTTAAGCAAGCAAGCAAGGCTATAGTTTATTTACAACCAATACGAGCGGAAAACTAATCAAAAAAGTTGCAAAAACGGCTAAAGTTTAAATCATCTGAGAAGCTCTCAAAAGTCAGAGACCACGTCCTTCCATTTGCATATCTCCCTCTTTTCTTTCATTCTCATTAAACTTTTCATACAAGTTCGTCGGTTTAGAGTACTCTTGACCTGGCCCTTATTTAAAATGTCCTGGATTTGGTCCAGGAAAGTTCGCCTTGGACTTCCCTTTCCAACTTTCGTATTCTCTCTTGACTCATAAATCCTTTTTGTCAGTCTCCTTTCATTCATTCTCTCTACATGCCCAAACCATCTAAGCATACCTTTCTCAATGTTAGTCACTACATCTTTTTTTATACCACAACGTTCTCTTATCACACTATTTGTTACTTTGTCACTTAGTTTCAATCCACTCATACTTCCCAAAGCTCTCATCTCTACCGCATTTACTTTACTTTTGTGATTCTTCTGCCATACCCAACTTTCCCTACCATACAAGAGTGACGGCACCAACACTCCAGCATGCACAGCCAGTCTGGCCCTTTGAGAGACAATCTAGCTATTCATAACGGCGTGCAGAGCACCATTATATTCCCTGCATTCAATCTCCTTTCAATATCACTTTCACATGTTCCATCTTTTGTAAGTATAAAACCCAACTATACAAATTCTTTCACCTCTTTCACTTGTTCCCCATCTATCAAAATATTGCCATTCATCATAGATTCATCTCTTTCAATAAGCATAACTTTCGTTTTGTAGACATTCACTTTCATTTCTTTCCCTTTCAAAGCTTCATTCATAATATTTACCATCTACTGTAGCTTATTAGCGGATGATGCGTGTATTATTGAACAGCCGTGGTGACGCAACACATCCCTGTCGAACACCTCTATTGTACGAATTAAGTTTTTTAGAATAGTCCGCTATAACATGTTACTTTTAAGGACTCTTTTATTCTCTATCTCTTATGTGACGTAGACGAAGTTACGAGGGTCAGCTAGTTAAATGTACGACAATATAAAATGCAGTTTGCGTAATTCGATTGTATGTAACGCAATATTCAGCGTTAGATTATTAGAACACTGATTGGGAACTTGCGAAAGCTTAGAATAAGATACAATAGGATATATAAACAATAGTTTAAATACTTGTTACAATAGTGGAACTCAGTTGTTATTGACTGTTGCTTGTTATTGGGGAAGTACCACCAGTTGTTACTTAAAGCTTAGACTGAAAAATAAAGACTGAATTTGTCTTTTCGTGATAAAGTAGTTCTTGAGAAGGGTTAATATGTATATTATGTCGTGATAAGAAGAGATATAACCATAATTGTTGGAAGTGTCAAAATAAAGGTACCTGAGAGCTTTCATCGAAAATTGCCTCATCCCTTAGAGATATAACAACACAATGTATGGTGGGATTGATCCTCTTTTATAGATGTATACCTATTTTATCACATAGATTATTAGAGGAATGAGCTGTGGTTAACGTTATCTACGTATGGGGAAAGCGGTTGTCTGATTCAAGCATTAAAGTCTTGTGTCAGAATAAACACGGAGTTGGCAGAAGAATCACAAAAGTAAAATGCGGTAGAGATGAGAGCGTTGAGAAGTATGAGTGGATTGAAACTGAGTAACAGAGTAAGAGATAAGAGTGTGATAAGAGAACGTTGTGGTATAAAAGAAGACGTAGTGACTAAAATTGAGAAAGGTATGCTTAGATGGTTTGGGCATGTAGAGAGAATGAATGAATGGAGACTGACAAAAAGGATTTATGAGTCATGAGTGAATGCAAAAGTTGGAAGGGGAAGACCAAGGCGAACGTTCCTGGACCAAATCCAGGACATTTTAAATAAGGGCCAGATCAAGAGTACTCTAAACCGACAAACTTGTATGAAAGGTTTAATGAGAATGAAAGAAGCGAAGGAGATATGTAAGGATCGTGGCAAGTGGAAGGACGTTGTCTCTGCCTACCCCGATGGGAATGAGGCGTGATGCTATGTATGTATATATGTAGATTACATTTAAATGTCGTGTACACATTTGAAGCATCAAGCAGATACGTTCAAATGTAGACATAATATGCTCTTACACCCAAACTAAGTCGGGGCGAGTAGCTAGTTCAATTAGCAACGCAAGCCATACCGTTTCTGAATGTGATACAATTTAATATGGAAGCATGCTAACTTGGTAATAGGTAATATATTTCTAATGGTTTCTACACAGCAGCACAGCTTTTTGACAACACATTTTCTCTCGAGCAGTGTAAAATAAAATTTCCTAAATCTGATCTAACGAGAATCGAAGTCAAAACTTCTGCTAGCGAGACGAATACTACCACTATTGCGCCAGAAAACAATTTAACTATAAACAAACTATTTAGTAGTTGGTAAGAGAGTGCGAACATCGATTTAAAATTCGTAGCGAATAATTCGAAATGCCACCATTAATTCGAAAAATTTCGAATAATCATGTATCGATATACGAGTATTCTATTTACGAATAATACACTTTTCGTTTAAAAATCAATTACCCAATCATTCGAGTTTCGAATCGAATATTAAAATTCGATTCGAAACGAATAATTCATAAGTTAGAATTATTCGCACATCCCTAGTAATTAGCTTGTTTATTTCTATAAAAAAATTACAAAAATTCATTTAAGAAGTACCTTTATGACAAAAGAGGTTTTACTAAGTTTATTTCAACTAGGTACCCGTTTTGAATCCGGTTGCCTTTGCTTATATCAAAAATATAATTGATATGAAATCTTAATTAGAATCGGCAAGAAACAGATTAAATACGATAAAAATGGATTATTCAAAGATTATTAATTTACATTATTTCATTACAATTTTATGTTGGATGTCTCATCTAATAATAATTTGCAGCATTAAAAATTAATGTAAAGAAGCCATTAAATTTGAAGTCTATTTTACGTAAATATATATTTGTGAAGTATTTTAAGGTGGATATATTTAGACTGCCCCATTGGTCTAGTGGTTAGCATGTTCGACTACAGACATGAGGTCCTGGGTTCGAGTCCCGGGTCGGGCCAATTCAGAATCGATATTGAGTTCTCTATTAAGATTTTCTCAACATTTGCCCAAGGTTGGGAAAAAATTGGCGGTGTGAGCCACCCCCGTGCCTCGGAGAGCACGTTAAGCCGTCGGTCCTGCGCCTCATCTCTTGCCGTCACATCAGACTATGAGAGTGAAGGAATAGAGAGTACACTTGTGTACTATTCCTACCAATCCGCAGTGGAGCAGCGTGGTGGGTCTAGGCTCTAAAACCCTTCACTCATATGAGGGACGAGGCCAGCAGTGGGACGTTAATGGGCTAGTACTTACTACTGACATTTAGGAAATTGCACTTTTCTAATATATCTCTTGAGTAAAGACTGGTGGGAGGCTTCGGCCATGATCAGCTACCATTCTACCAGCAAAGACGAACCACCAAACCAAAGAGATATGTGTATAAACCATATCAAATAAATTGTCTTTGCACAGATAAGTGTGATTCGATCATAGACTGTATCATCACTTACCATCAGATGAGATTACAGTCAAGCGCTAACCTGTCAACCATAAAAAAAATTATAAGAGACAAACTAATTCCTTCTAGATTAACGCTTTACCTTCCTAGAGTGTGTCACTACTTACCATCAGGTGAAATCATAGAAAAGGCTTTATTCTTTATATTCCTTGTAAGACACCTTCGATGATGACCTGAACTATTTTAATAAAAAATCTGCTAAGAAACACAATCAAAAACAGCTAATTCCTGAACACACGGGTCAACGAACTGATCAAAGAACGTCTGGGCGTTCAAGTTTTTTTTTAGTAAAGTAATGTATTGTTTATGAAACCTTCTTTTCATTTAGCTGTACTAACATGATGGATCATAAATAGTGCTAATAAAACGTTCTTTTTTGAATCAGGATCGATTTTTTTCTCTTTTTTTCGTTGTCGGAAATTGGTCTCCTTACACATTGTATGATTTATTCAAGTAAGTTATTACAGCACTTTTGAGTCGTTAAATATCGTTTTCTTTCCATATATTATTTCAAATGAACGACTGATGATGATATTAATGAACGTCTTAGAATCTAGAGTTATGAATATGTTAATTGTCAGACAAAATACGATTCCGGTGTGAGTAAAAGTATGAAGTTATTTGATTATAAGCAGTATTACGCCATTCAGTAGGTTAACTGGCCGACGAGGGCAACGCAACAACTGGTTTGTGGTCTGATTCGCACCTAATGCATTGAGAGTTGTTTTAAACACGTATAAAACTAAATACATCTACGGAACTTGCGAAATATAATTTAAAAAAAAAAAAACAAAAGAAATCTTTTGTCTTATGATTACAATTGACTGTTTTACTAATAAAAGTGAGTGCACCTCGTATAACTTAAGATATAAAAGTGAAATCGTTATAAATTCCAATAGGATGCATGAAATTAACGATTCATTCGCGGGTAACTGTATAAGTTTCTATAATAAAC
This sequence comes from Elymnias hypermnestra, assembly GCA_015832385.1. Classification (NCBI taxonomy): domain Eukaryota; kingdom Metazoa; phylum Arthropoda; class Insecta; order Lepidoptera; family Nymphalidae; genus Elymnias; species Elymnias hypermnestra. The sequence goes on along the minus strand of JACTOM010000869.1, from coordinate 1,148,548 downwards.
TCGCAGAAGAATTTACAAAGATGTCACTTGTTTGTTTAAATATTTTATTAAAGGAAAGCTTTGACGACCTCGCTGTACCGACGATTCAAAAGTTCTAGATGACAAGTCAGGAGTGTGAGACTCTGCGATGGAATGTCTCGCAATCTCACTGGAACCATCTTCATCCATTAGTGAGGCACCAGGTGTTCAGCTTTCGCATTCTGGCCCGGTGTCCCGGATGAGTCCGACGGAGGATTCACGGAGGCGGGAGCAGATGCACAAATATGCACCGCCTTATATTTCGCCTCCTTCGGCGATGAGGGGGAGCATCCACGGCTCTCTCTCTCTCTCTCTCGTAGACTTCCTTCAGCGAGACTACCGTCTCACAAAAGAAGGCCACTTCTGCCCACCATCTCTCACTGGAGAGTATCGCGTCTACAATGCTCCCAAACGAGAGGTCGCCGCCGATCAACGCCACCAAGAGGTGACGCTGAGGTTCCCAGGCCGCACAATCTGCCACAGTGTAATGCGCTGAGTCGATAGCTGCACCACACTGATGACAAGCGGGTGACTCCTCCCGGCAAATTCGGTGAAGGAAATTTCCGAAGCTTTCCGTTCTCCCTGGAAAGCCATTGTTCCAGGTGAGGACGGATCGCCGCCACAGTGGCCATGCCCGCTACTGGGGCTGTAAAGGTCTACTTGAATAAATATAAAACGAAGTCGTGTTCGTTACACACTTTATAACCCTAAACCGATTTTAATAGTCACTGATTTGTTGGATTCTTATTAATACGTGAAACAAAAACTTAGTACACCTTTTTACGAAAGTTTATATATACCTACATGTTCCTTTACGGGAATTTTTCAAAGACACATCAATAGCTACAATACCGTCACAATATATATAGAACTGCTGGGCACAGGCCTCCTCACTCATACGAGAGAGGGTTTTTAGACCATAGACCCACCACGCTGCTCCACTGCGGATTAGCAGGCATAATACACAAGTGTACTCTCTATTCCTTCACTCTCATAGTCCGACGAGACGACAATCCGACACGACCGGAGAGAGATCAGGCGCAGGACCGACGGTTTAACGTGCTCTCCGAGGCACGGGGGTGGATCACACCGCCAACTTCCCAACTTCGGGCAAATATTGAGTGAATCTTCATAGAAAACCCAATATCTATATCGAATTAGCCCGACCCGGGACTCGAACCCAGGACCTCATGGCTGTAGTCGAACATGCTAACCATTAGACCAATGAGGCAGAATATATAGAAGGATATTTTTATATCCGAAATTTAAACACAAGAAATTAAAATAAACTGTGTAATGCCTTATTTTAGGGTGAAGAAGGTTCAAGAGTTATTTGTTGGGTTGAGCCATATTTTTAACAGGGCACCGCAGTCAGTTTTGGGTTTGCCTCCACATAATTTTAAGGTATATGTTAAAAATGTCCTATTACGGAAGGCGTATTATAATGTCGAAGATTATTCAAGCGACAAAGAGAGTTTGGACTTGATTCCAGTTGCGCATGCAAGGTAAACATATTGTAACATACAAAATTATAGTAGCCGTTGAGTTTCTGGCCGGTTTCTTCTCATTGGAATCAACTTTCCGAAGCGTTGGTAGATTTTTTACCAGCGGACTGACTATGGTCGGTTCAATTCGCGACCTTTGTTTGAATATGTATTGGAGAAATAAAAAGGAGCCCCTTCTGGTAAAAGCATATATGGAAACAAATAATTTTGACATACACTGTAGTAAACAACTAGAAATGTTTAATATGCCAGTTTGGGTTACGAGATTAAATGTAAGAAATGCTATTGTGATAAATTTGGAGTCAGTTAAACATTCGAAGAAAAACTATGATCCAAATAATATTAAGGCTGAGGTTATCAAAGTATTAAATGAAAAATATAGGGAGTGGCAACCAATTTTCACTGATGGTTCAAAAAATGACCAGAAGCAAGGAGGGGAACCATATGTCTGTGTTCCAGACATATGGTCAAAATAAAAAATGATATAGCTATTATATCGTTGGAACTTGTTGCAGTCTCAGAAGCCTTTAAATACGCAAATTGCTGAGGCTGCAATGGGTTCCAGCACGTATAGGTATAAAGAGAAATGAAGAGGCGGACAGACTTGCTAAGCCGGGTGATATCGGACATGACCCATTTATTCTGAGATTCTTCCCAAAATAAAATATTTAAGAGATCCAGAACGAAGGGGATCTGGTATAAGACCATGCAGAGCGAACCTCCGCGAGTACCCTGGTTTGGACACGCTACCTTATGTAGAAACCATGTTAAGGTAGCTCAAATAAATATGCCTATTTGATGAATAAAGCAGTTACACCGAACTGCATTGTATGCGATCAATTAGAAGACGTACAGCATCTTCTCTTGGAGTGCATCAGAACAATGAACGAAAGACAATCGCTGATAAGCCGCTATGGTCTAAATTGTTTTGATGTTGGCCTACTTCAGAGCATTCTGAGTAGTCCAACGTCAGAAGTAGCTGTACATTTTTACAATATGATAGTAGCGGGTTATCAGTGATTTATATTAAAGTTAATTTACGATGGGGCTGACATGTCTTGTGGACAAAAGTCCACTAGATTAAAAAAAGAAGATTATTTTGATTTAAACATTTCCAATCTCGCACTCCGGGCTGGCCTCCATGAGATGAGATTACAGTCAGCATTAAAGAAATAGCCGGAAAAGGGTCGTTGTAACACACGAGGTGGTTCTGATGCAACTGTTTCCACAGAACTGTGTCGGTATTTTTAAATAGTCATTTCCTTATTCATATATTACCGCTCTGAGCTAGAAGTGTGTCCGCTTTTGCAACAACTCGTTCAATAGACCTGAGGCCCGACTCAGTAACAAAATTCATCATACCAACGATGGCCTCCGCCTTTGCACGGATAGTGAAGTATTTTATGGCTAAATATATAATACCAGCTGGTCCCGCGACTTCGTCTGCGTGGAATGTGGTTTTGGTAGCATTTGCATTAATTTAGGCAAATTATTTTACTAATAAGAAACATACGCACTGCCCTTTGAGGGTGGAATTTGCTAAAATTTACTTTTGATACTTTCCATTTCCATTCTGTTCAAGTGTTACATACCATAAAAAATATAGTGTGTAAATGTGAGGTTTGTGTTTTTTTAATGTGAAAATTAGAATTTTTATTATTAACACCCCCGCAACCCCCCTTGAGCATGGAATTTCTCAAAATCCGTTCTTAGCTGACATCTACTGGGCAAAAGGAATATTCCTACCAAATTTCAAGTCTCTACGCCTTATGGTTCCGGAGATATCGTGATGAGTCAATAGATACCTGGATATCTCTTTTATATATATAGATTGACAAGTCATGCATGGGTAACTGTATACGTTTCTATAACAAACTCCGGGAAGACGTTAAAAATCATCTATTAAAAGAAAATACATTGAATAATATCTCATATATCCGTGACAATATTGACTTCTACAGCAAAAAAAAGTGAAATACACAATTTTAATACAAGTAATAAAAACAAACCTGTATTCCCATATTTTAGAGTGAAGCAGGTTCAGAAATCATTTCTCAGGTTGAACATATCTTCAAATCATCAAAAATATCCTTTAACAGAGGCATTTTGTAATGTTAAAGATTACTATATATAAGCAATAAAAAACAAAATAAGTTACACAAAAAAGAAAAATATTACATATTTATTATGGTTATTACAACTAAGTTATGAAGAGGTAGAAAGCCTTTTAAAACAAACTATAATATAAACATCAGCACAACTTACATAAATACTTGCACACCCGCACGCACTGACACACACACGCGCACACACACACATGGTACACGCACGCACAGACACACGCACACACAGACGCATGCACTTTACTTTAATTATCTTATCTCTCTACATCATTAGTTAGTAGTTATTTAGCATATTAGTTTCTGTCGAAATTGGGTTTTTCTTTTTTAATGTATGTACTGTGATACGGAAGAGCGGTTCCGCCTGTCACAAGTACTAGTATCTGGACTAGTAACTTACTGGGTCGGCACAGTCTACTGTATATAGAATAAGAACCAATTGTTAAAGACAATAAATATTTTTTTTTTTATATATATTTTATTATACAAAAGTATATTTAAAAGAGTAACCGCTGAATTTCTTGCCGGTTTCTTCCCAACAGATTCGACTTTCCAAATCGGTGGTAGATTTGTCACCAACGGGCAGACTACTGACGATCAAAAGTGCTTTTTGAGCCTACTAAGTCGTCGTCACTTAAACTGATGGACATCCACTACTGAACCTATGTTCAAAATAATTTTCTCTGAAGGAGAAAATTTAGAAAATTTTATTATTTTCCATCCTACTTGTATCAAAAGTCCGTACTTTCGACCCTATTTTAAGTGACGAATGTGTCCCATTCGTCGCTTCAACCGATGGATGTCCACTGCTGGACATAGGTCTCACGAAATGATGGCAACAAGGCAAGATGTTGCGCCGCCTGGCTCCAGCGGCTACCGGCGACCCTCCTTATATCGTCGGTTCACTTTGTGGGGGGTCTTACACTACGTCGTTCGGTGCGGGGTCGCCATTCCAGCACCTTCGGGCTCCAACGTCCATCAATTCGTCGGACTATGTGCCCCGTCCATTGCCACTTCAGGTTCGCAAATCGTAGGGCTATGTCGTGATTTTGGTTCTGCGATGGATCTCTTCGTTTCTGATTTGATCTCGTAGAGAAACTCCGAGCATAGCCGTCTTCATCGTACGCTGAGTGACTCTGAGCTTCCGAATGAGGCACATAGTCAGTGACCACGTTTCCGATCCGTAGGCAACCAGTGGCAACACACACTGTTCGAAGACTTTAATCTTCAGGCACTGAGGGATATTGGACGTCTGCCCAACCGAGTTGGATTCGACGGTTGACCTCTTTCTGGAAATTGAACCTACCTAGGTGGACTGAGCCTACTTAAATAAAGAATATTTTGAAAAAAAGCGCGTTAATGAATTGCTCTAATCGATATAAAATATACCCGACTGAGTTTGTGTTGGGCTCTTCTCAGATCAGAACGCGACGGCACCCTCGTAAACTTAGGTTGTAAGTCGTTCTTTAATATCATCATCAGTCGGTCATTTCAATGATACGCGAAAAGAAAAACGATATTTACGATTCAAAAGACTTAGATATTTTGAATATATGTCCTCGCATTACCCACCAAAACCCTCTTCGCACAATGGTGGACATTCGCCCATAATTTATTAAAATGATAATGTTGAACATTATTAAACTTCTATTGCCGAAAACAAACTTTTGTAATTACAAACTAAACTGCTACTTTGGCTATTTTTATTAATCTAAATAGTTTATTATAATATGTATTTATGTAAGGTTGCCTGGCAGAAATCGCTACTTAGCGATAACGCCACCTTTTAAGCCTATGATTAAGTTATTGTATCCATTTCATCTGCCTCATTGGTCTAGTGGTTAGCATGTTTGACTACAGACATGAGGTCCTGGGTTCGAGTCCCGGGTCGGGCCAATTCAAAAATCAATATTGAGTTTTCTATTAAGATTTTCTCAATATTTGCCCGAAGTTGGGAAGTTGGCGGTGTGATCCACCCCCGTGCCTCGGAGAGCACGTTAAGCCGTCGGTCCTGCGCCTGATCTCTCTCCGGTCGTGTCGGATTCCCGTCACATCGGACTATGAGAGTGAAGGAATAGAGAGTGCACTTGTGTACTATGCCTGCCAATCCGCAGTGGAGCAGCGTGGTAGGTCTATGCTCTAAAAACCCTCGCTCCCCGGAGTGAGGAGGCCTGTGCCCAGCAGTTGGACGTTAATGGGCTGCTACTTACTTTTTTTACTTTTTTATCCATTTCATGTATTGTTTGTGGTGTAAAATAAAGTGTATTCTATCTCTCACCCTCTCTCTATATTTGACTTTTTTAATGAAATAAAAGGAACAGCCGAAAAAGAATTGCTGTCCCCCAACTTGATATACATATTTCAATATTATATCAAGTCTAATATATATATCGTATATTTAATAATATAATGAATTACCACAGTTTCTGACATTCATCAACATTTGACAATAGTATTTATAAATTAGCACAGTGGTCGAAATTCGAATATAATTAATTTAAATTATAAGTTTCAACGTTATTAATGTTTTATTATCGAAGACTATAATCAAAAGTTGTTGTAATAATCTATATTGTTAAAACATCCGTAATTTTAATCAAACTTAACCACCATACTAACTTTTCCTATGTAACCTCCTTAGTGCTTTTGACATTATAAACTCTTTTAATAAAACCTCATTGGGTTTGTCATATCTGTCAGCGGTTGACTGAAGAGTATAAATGCGTGTCCAGTACAGAGTAGTGGGTGTAATGGGTTTTTTGTTCATTTAATGTATTTTTTATGAATATTTTCATTGTGCACTCATTCTTTATATAAACTATAAGAGCATTATTCGTAAAAAGAGGTATAAAGTTTATGCTTTACGTATTAATATATATATATAAATTGTATTAATATAAATTGTACACTACAGACAATACAAGAAATATGCGTTTGTCTCAAAAGTACACTGTCACTCAATAATAAATTTAAACGCTTTTACGAAACAAAATCATACTATAATTTAAAGGATTACTGAGCCTATAAATTAAAAGTGCGTGCGTAAAACATGCAAGTGCCAGAAGTGAATTATCTTTGGCAATTTAATTTTGAAGTTTTGTTTATATTTATGCAAACGAAAACTTTATAATTCCGAGAAAAAGGAAGATATGCTATGAATTTCATTATCATTAAAATTAAAAGTGTCGAAAATTAATACAGATAATTTATTGAAATCTTAAATGTCCAATTGTAAATAAAAATGCCCTGAGTTATTTGTCAATATTAGAAATTTACTAATTTTGTTTTTGAAAAATAGTTTTTATATAAAATAGTTAAGCCTTTTAACGAATTAGCATAATAAAATGCTGTATATCTTCGTGATAACTAATCTATGGCTAATCACGGGATTCATCCCTCAATTTTACCCACCTGCGCTTAAAGAAGTTTGACTTCAATAAATTGAAATTAAGAAAGTTATAATCGATTAAATTTGTTCACTTTTGATTAATTCGTACAAACACAAAACGGTTATTTCCTCTGATTATTTATCATCAATATAATAAATAAGCAGAGGAAATAACTATTTTTGAGGATTCTAAAACGCTCTATGAAGCCTGCTGAAATAATATACTTACAAGATAATTACGAAAGAACGGAGCATTTAATACAACGGAATCTAATAATCGGAAATGTATATATTAGTTATAACTGCTTAATACATTGTAAAAAGTAATAGTATCTACCAATTTCAATTGAAGCCATTTTAAGGTTTGTAATCAAAATACATAACAATTTTCTCGTCACTGGGAAATGTATTTACCCATTCCCACAGTTGTGTCGGGAGTGTGGGTCTCTGCAAGGAAGAAGACGTCCAATTATCCCCTCAATTTCAATGGAACCTTTCCATTTATTTGGAACTTCCGAGAGAAGCTATCTTCTTTGATTTCCCGGATGATACTCTGCCTAATGTGAAACAAACGCAAACCATCGTTAAACTTAATAATGAAGAACTAGACCTTGTAGATAGTACCTCTTTCTTAGGGACCCCATATAAGTGGTCTATCGAATAGGCTCAGCTCTGCGGCTTACGCAGTTAAAAGAATTCGTCGTCTGCCAGACTGGTATATTTCAGCTATTTTCACAGCATTATGTCTTATGGTATTCTCTTTTGGGGTAATGCTGCTGATATAGATGCAATATTTGTGCTGCAGAAAAGGGCCTACAATATGGGTCCAAGACAGTCGCTAAGAAACAAATTCAAGAGAGTTAACATAATGACAGTTCACTGCGTATATATATTAGAAAACTTGTTGTATGTACATAAAAACATTGACTCTTTTAATAAAAAGAGTGAATATACATCATATAACTTATGAAACCAAAACAAACTTGTTATAAATTCTAGTAGGCTACATAAGATTAACAACTCATTTAAGGGTAACTGTATACGTTTCTATAATAAACTCCCACAAGACGTTCTAAAGATGTCAATTAATAAATTCAAAGTCTTTGTTAAAAGAAAGTTGATAGAAAAATCGTATTATAAGTTGCAAGATTACCTAGACGATAGAAACGCCTGGGAGTGAACGAATTGCTCTAATTTTAATTAAAATATAGTAAACTAATTTGTTATTGTAATGATGATGGTAAAAAAANCTGTCATTTCTACATTCACACCCTTAATACACATATCCTCTTTCACACAATTCATCCACACTTTTTTTGGTCGCCCTCTCCCGGCCCTGCCGCTTACCATCATATTTAGGATCCTCTTACTTACATGGCTATCCTCCTTTCTCATTACATGTCCATACCAGGCTAACCTTCCACTCCTTAACTTCTCGGTCACTGGTGCTACTTTCACACTTCCTCTAATATACTCATTCTTAATCTTATCCAATTTTGTCACTCCACACATCCATCTCAACATTCGCATCTCCGCTGCATGCAATTTCCTTTCATTCTCCCCTTTGGTGGCACAGCACTCTGATCCATACAGGATGACAATATGCCTACTTGAATAAAGATATTTTGATTTAATTTGATTTGAATCCGACTGAGAGTCCACGTATTATTCCTTAGCAAATTAAATACATTATAAACAGCGCTTGACAGCATTTGGTTTAAATGGATATCTTAGAAGCTATTAGAGATTTAAAACGCGATAACACATTGGTTGTCGGGTTGTAATTTTCGTTCCGGTTGACGATATAAATTCAAGTATTGGCAGACGCAGTTACGCGGGTCAGCTAGTATTAATATAAATTAATCGACCATCCTAAAGTACATAGCAACAGATTTCGGTGAATGACCGCAATTATTTAGGTCAGAGCAATACCTACCGATCGTATTACATGAATTTTGTTTTCGCATCGCTTTTTTGCTGACGGTACATCAATTGTGCCAATCAATGAGAAAAAAACGAGTTCACATACCGCGTTAATAATTAAACACTAGTGATCCGCCCCAGCTTCGAACGGGTATTCAATACATTAAAAAATCCTACTATAGTTTGAGCACGTTAAGCCATGACATCCCATTATGAGAGTAAGTGAATAGAGAGTGCAGTGGAACATCGTGTTGGGTCTATGTTTTAATAACCCTCTCTGCTATGAATGAGGAAGCCTGTGCCCAGCAGTAGGACATTAATTGGCTGCTACTTACCTAATGAGCTAATGAGCTACAGGAGATGCTAAATATTATGAATGAAGCTTTGAAAGGGAAAGGAATGAAAGTGAATATAAACAAAACGAAGGTTATGCTTTTTGAAAGAGATGAATCTATGATGAATGGCAATATTTTGATAGATGGGGAACAAGTGGAAGAGGTGAAAGAATTTGTATACTTGGAATCTAAATAAATCTTTTAGTAAAGATTTAATGTGAACGAAGCAGAGCATAAACAGAACCACCAACATAAAAACACTGTAAAGTGTTTTCTATCTCATTCTCTCCCACGTTCAATATTATCAATTTATGCATTTGTCTCTTTCCACTTCAAAAAAATTATTTAAAATTACAATGAAACCTATCCTATCGGAAATTACAGTAGAATACAAAAATGAAAAATAAATAGCCACTGCCAAAGCCTGGCAAACAATAGTGCGAAGGTGCGAAAGTATTACATTGCCGACTGCGTGATAATTTTGATAAAAACGCGGATGGTACTGTTATACTTTCACCGCGTGATGCGTATACAATTTTTCCTTGCACCGGAATCGAAATTTCAATAAAAATGTAAATAATAAAATTAAAATATATGAAATAAATTTATGTATTGAATCAAAAGCTTCGACTACGTTACTAAGCAATGGTGACAACTTTCAAACACAAACTATAGTGTAAGCCTTAAGATATGCAATCAAAAAAGGCAATAAATTAACGAAACTCAATAGAATATCTTAAATTAATTGAAGAAAATAAGTTCTAAGAGGTAGTGCGACACGGGGAACGGATTGGGCATCAACATCAATGGCGAGTACATCACTCATCTACGGTTTGCCGACGACGTGGTCATTATGGCAGAGACTCTGGAAGATCTCAATGCAATGCTCGATGACCTCAGCAGAGCTTCTCAACAGGTTGGCCTAAAAATGAACATGGATAAGACGAAAGTTATGTCCAATATCCATGAGCTCTCCACCCAGGAGAATTCGACACTCGAAATTGTTGACGAGTACACATACCTGGGACACATAGTCCAGCTAGGTAAGTCCAATTTCGAGAAAGAGGTCAATCGTCGAATCCAACTCGGTTGGGCAGCGTTCAGTAAATTCCGGAAGGTGTATAAGTCCAATATTCCTCAGTGCCTGAAGACGAAAGTCTTCGAACAGTGCGTGTTGCCAGTGCTTACCTAAGGATCGGAAACGTGGTCGCTGACTATGGGCTTCATATGAAGAAGAAGCTCAGAGTCACTCAGCGTGCGATGGAGAGAGCTATGCTCGGGAGTTTCTCTACGCGATCCAATCAGAAATGTCACCAAAGTCAGTGACATAGCCCAACGAATCGCGAACCTGAAGTGGCAATGGGCGGGGCACAGAGTCCGACGAACCGAGGGACGTTGAGGTCTGAAGGTGCTGTAATGGCGACACCGCACCGGACAACCGGACAAGGTGGATCGACGATATAAAGAGGGTAGCTGGGAGCCGCTGGAGCCGAGCGGTGCAAGATCGGACCTTGTGGGCATCATTTCGTGAGACCTATGTTTAAGGACACATTCGTCACTTAAATTAGGGCCGACTTTCGATACAGGTAGGATGAAAAATAATATGATTTTCCTAATTTTCTCTGATAGGAATCGAACCCGAGGCCTTCGTTATCAAAATAACATACAGCCTAAATGGTTTTCTTTGTACAGATGGCATATAAGATAGCGGAGAGCAACCTGCGGTGTTGAAACAAACGGACAAACTTTCACTGTGAGCGACGAGTGTATAACGGATTTCAAACTTATCCCAGTATTGGGGTCAAGTTGGATTTAATCTTCACTAATCAAAATTAAACTCTTTAGACACAGACAAATTGCCTTCTTGATAAATAGATTGTCATTCATTTCATTTATTCCATCGCTTATTATGTTTTTGTTCATCTATTGCAAGTTGCCTTACTGCCGAGCGTGGAGAGCAGCCATGGCCAATATGGCGTCGCCAATGGGTAGCATAGCAGCTGACCGTGAAGGATCTATATTTTCACTCATTCGCGCGAATTTAAACTGTTACATTTGCATAGTACATACATACATAGCATCACGCCTCATTCCCATAGGGGTAGGCAGAGACAACATCCTTCCACTTGCCACGATCCTTGCATATCTCCTTCGCTTCTTTCAATCTCATTAAATCTTTCATACAAGTTCGTCGGTTTAGAGTACTCTTGACCTGGCCGTTATTTAAAATGTCCTGGATTTGGTCCAGGAACGTTCGCCTCGGTCTTCC
>JACTOM010000869.1:1117391-1134596 GCA_015832385.1 Elymnias hypermnestra | reverse complement strand
TCACATGTTCCATCTTTTGTAAATTTAGATCCCAAGTATACAAATTCTTTCACCTCTTCCACTTGTTCCCCATCTATCAAAATATTGCCATTCATCATAGATTCATCTCGTTCAAAAAGCATAACTTTCGTTTTGTTTACATTCACTTTCATTCCTTTCCCTTTCAAAGCTTCATTCATAATATTTAGCATCTCCTGAAGCTCGTTAGCGGATGACGCAAGTATTACTTGATCATCAGCGTAGAGTAAACATTTGATGAGTAATTCATTCATTCTTAACCCATACATACATTCTTTTAAATCTGTCAAACATTTATCCATGAAAAGGTTGAACAGCCATGGTGACGCAACACATCCCTGTCGAACACCTCTTTCGACAGGAAACCACTCCGTGTACGCTCCGTTTATTCTGACACAGGCACTAGAACCCTCATAGAGAGACTTCAATGCTTGGATCAGACAACCGCTCACCCCATTATATATTTTGTATACAATACAATATAGTATATATACTATATTGAAGAATGTTCAGAAATCAAATAGGAATTGAAATAGACATTATTAACAGTACATATATTCCCTCGTTGGCAAATTGTTATTAGAGACGTCTCATTGTATTAGTGAAGTGCAAATTACTTTACCGTTTTCGCAACATTTATGTAGGTTATCTTACAAATAATGTTTACGGTAAATTTATGAATCAAAACTGTATTGTCTAAACTAATTATATAAAGAGGTATCTATGTATGTTTGTGACGGTTTCACACAAAAACTACTGGACCGATTTCAAAAAATTTTCCGCTGTTAGAAAGCTGAATTTTCACTAAGCGACATAGCCTATATTACTTTCTTAAAAACCATTGGGGATCCCTAATAAAAAATGCATTAATGAAACCCAAGTTGTGAACCACAAAATCTGTCATCGAACTTGAGTACCATCATCAGACGTACATTAGAATTAGAATGTGGAAAAGAAAAAAAAAATAATTTGATTTGATTTGAAAAGAACAAAAAAATGTTCAAAATGTTCGCAATGCCAAATGTCCAATTACTGTAGTTGTGCCATATATTTTATATTGTTAAAGACCTTTTCAATACCTTTAAAAAAACTTGAAGTTGTTAAAATCATACCATCCATTCACAAGATATAACGATTTAAATAATGACAATCTGAAGAGACTGCCTCATTGGTCTAGTGGTTAGCATGTTCGACTACAGACATGAGGTCCTGGGTTCGAGTCCCGGGTCGGGCCAATTCAAAAACCAATATTGAGGTTTCTATTAAGATTTTCTCAATATTAGCCCGAAGTTGGGAAGTCAGCGGTGTGATCCACCCCCGTGCCTCGGAGAGCACGTTAAGCCGTCGGTCCTGCGCCTGATCTCTCTCCGGTTGTGTCGAATTACCGTCACATCGGGCTATGAGAGTGAAGGAATAGAGAGTACACTTGTGTACTATGCCTGCCAATCCGCAGTGGAGCAGCGTGGTGGGTCTATGCTCTAAAAACCCTCTCTCATATGAGTGAGGAGGCCTGTGCCCAGCAGTGGGACGTTAATGGGCTGCTACTTACCTAAAGAGAATTGTAGCGACCCTTATAGCTGGACCTGCGACTGATAAGCTACACATAAAAGCCTGCCAAGTATTTATAAACGTTAACAAAATCAAATAAAACTGTCTAATACGAAACCGTTTATAAGAAATGAAATTGATTATGGACAAAAGTCGCGAATTTATAAGGTATAGAATCTGTGTTGACTTTCGCAGTTAGTCTGTGTCCGAGAATTGTGTAAGTGCTCTGTGTCTACTGTCTTGTCTCTTATACGCTGTGTGTTCAAAAAGTATCGCGAATTTTGTGTTTTTTCAAAAATTATTTATTTATTCATGAATATCTATTTTGTCCCCTTCAAAGTAATCCCCATGAGATATTATACACTTGTGCCAACGGTTTTTCCAATCTTCGAAGCACTTCAAAAAATCATTTTTTTTTATCTTGTTCAGCTCCTCCTTCGATGCCGTCTTTATCTCGTCAAGAGAAGAGTAACGTCGTCCTTTCATGGGCCTCTTCAGTTTAGGGAACAAGAAAAAGTCACAGGGGGCCAGATCTGGGGAATACGGTGGCTGCGGCATCATCAGTGTGTTGTTTTTGGCCAAAAAGTCGCGCACAAGCAACGATGTGTGAGCAGGGGCGTTATCGTTAGTTCTACATCAAATACAAACAGCTTTTCATGATATACTTTCACTAAAATAGTATAAATATTTATTAATATCCTGTCTAGATTAATTGACAATAAACTATAACAATTTGTCATAAATTTGGTTCAATAGTTCCGCAACTATAAAAGGAGAGTTCCTACTTGAAATAACAGCAACTTTAATTGGAATTTGATGACAATGTTTTAATAAGTAACCAACATAACTTGAATTTATATTTGACTTGATTTATCATCATAATTTCTTTGCCCTTATCCCACTAGGTTTGGTTGGCACAGCATGTTTCCTTTCGCCACTTCACTATATCCGGTGTCATNCTTAAGTCGGATTCATCCGGGGCGCCAGAGCTGAATGCGCCAGCGAACATCTGGACCCCAACACCTGGATGAAGAGGGTTCCGCTGGGTTTTAGTTGGTATCCTGGTACTACCAGCGAGTCCCACACTCCCGGATGTTTACACTTCATCCGGCGTGCATAAAGCATTTCCCAGCGAATAAAAAAAACCCCTTACACACATATCCTCCTTCACACAGTCCATCCACACTCTTTTTAGTCGCCCTGTATACATGGCTATCCTCCCTTCTCATGAATGGATATGCCATACCAGGATAGCCTTCCACTCCACTTCTCGGTCACTGGCGATACTTTCACACTTCCTCTGATATACTCTTAGTTAATATACAAGAGTAATTTTAATTTCACATCTTAAAAATTCTTTTTTAATTAATATTTGTTTCGCAGCGTGAATATCTAGACGCACATAAAAACATGTTGTTTAAATAATGTCTTATACATCCGTGATAATATTCGCTTACACAGAAAAAAAAGTGAAATACACAATTGTAATACTAGAAATAAAAACAAACTTCTAATCCCATATTTTAGAGTGAAGAAGGTTCAGAAATTATTTGTCAGGTTGAGCATACGCATTTTTAATAAGATACCGGTTTTAATTTTACCTCCGCATAAGTTTTGAGAAATATGTCAAAAACATCCTCTTACAGAAGGCATTATAATAATGTTGTGGATTATTTAAGCGATAGAAATGTTTGGACTTGATTCCAGTTGCTCACAGACATACAAAACTAACTTTAAAAGAGTAACCATTGAGTTCCTTGCCGGTTTCATCTCGGCGGATTTAACTTACCGAACCGGTGGTAGATTTGTTACCAACGAACAGATTACTGAAGATTCCAAAGTGCTTTTTGAGTTTACTTAAATAAAGAATATTTTGATTTTGATTTTGCGACATGCAACTGCCTCATTGGTCTAGTGGTTAGCATGTTCGACTACAGACATGAGGTCCTGGGTTCGAGTCCCGGGTCGGGCCAATTCAAAAATCAATATTGAGTTTTCTATTAAGATTTTCTCAATATTTGCCCGAAGTTGGGAAGTTGGCGGTGTGATCCACCCCCGTGCCTCGGAGAGCACGTTAAGCCGTCGGTCCTGCGCCTGATCTCTCTCCGGTCGTGTCGGATTCCCGTCACACCGGACTATGAGAGTGAAGGAATAGAGAGTGCACTTGTGTACTATGCCTGCCAATCCGCAGTGGAGCAGCGTAGTGGGTCTATGCTCTAAAAACCCTCGCTCCTCGGAGTGAGGAGGCCAATGCCCAGCAGTGGGACGTTAATGGGCTACTACTCTTTGCGACATCACATTATCGTCGACATGTATATGTAATCTTGGAATTGGCCTATCTATTGTTGAAAACCTTTATTGACGGCCTCGCTGGCGCAGTGGTGCGAGTATTCGCTTTGCTAGCGGAGGTCCCGGGTTCGATCCCCGGTAGGACGAATTTAGGAAATTGTATTTTCTAATTTGTCTGAGTCTGGACTGGTGGGAGGCTTCGGCCGTGGCTAGTTACCACCCTACCAGCAAAAACGTACCGCCAAACAAAGGGATTTGTGTTCCGGTACGATGCTGTGTAATAACCGTAAGGGGTATATCGCCTCTTAACAGATTAGCGCGCTTCCATCTTACTGTATCGTCACTTACCATCAGGTGAGATCACAGTCAAGCACTAATCTGTCAGCAATAAAAAAAAACCGCGTTAAAATCCGTTGAGTAGTATAAAAGACCTATCGGAACAAACAGCTGAAGCGCGAAATGTATGTGTTTGATTTCACAATTGGATACGAAAAATACCAGATTTCTCCATATCTCCACGGGATGGTGAACTATAAGGGCCTCACCGTCAGTACAGACCTATTAAAACTATTACTAGTAGTTAAATTGGTTTGACAATTTCTTTTTACGGATCTCTACAAATGTCAATACGAAAGCATTTCAATATAGGTCGCTGCTTCATTATTTGTGTGGTCAGCAGAATAAATGCAAAACGTTAAAAAAATATTCAACATATTGGTAAAAAAATGAGCAGCATGGATGTAGAGGGTTCCGCTGGGTTTTAGGGGGTATTGCAAGGTCTCCACATTCCTGACCAGTCGTCGGTCGGGGTTATTGCGTTAATGCATTTCCCACCGACAAAAAAAACCACGATTTACACCAGTGAGAGGTGTTGGACTGGACTGGCCTTTTTCTGTGAGACGGCAGTCTCTCTGAAAAGGCTGTGCATGTAAATAGTGTGATAAGAGAAAGTTGTGGTATAAAAGAAGATGTAGTGACTAAAATTGAGACAGGTATGCTTAGATGTTTGGGCAAGTAGAGAGAATGAATGAAAGTAGACTGACTAAAAGGATTTATGAGTCAAGAGTGAACAGGAAAGTTGGAAGAGGAAGACCAAGGCGAACGTTCCTGGACCAAATACAGGAAATTGTAAATAAGGACCAGGTCAAGAGTGTACTAAACCGACGAACTTGTGGATCGTGGCAAGTGGAAGGACATGGTCTCTACCTACCCCTATGGGAATGAGGCCTGATGCTGGATATGGATGGATAGTCTCTCTAAAAGAGGCTGTGGATACTCCTACTTAACATGGAAGGAGCTGGGGATTGCGCACTTGTTCCCGCCTTCATAAATCTTTAGTCGGAATCACATGACCCCTAGGATGCTATTATGTTTCACTCATGGATAAAAAGAGTTCAGCTACGTTTATGAAGGTAGTATGTGGCCTCTTTCTCGTGGAATCCCACACTCCTGCAGCATAGGTTAAGAAGGAGACCTTATGCCCTAACCCCATAAGGTTAATGAGCATAGACCCTGAGAAAGAAGCTATGCGTCTGTAGGGCGTTAATAAGCTGTTGCAATGTTATCGAGTGTAAAAATGCAGTGAAAAATATGGGCTTTATTTAAATAATATAAGTTAGGTCTTAAGACAACTCGGTCAAGTACATCACGTACTTGTCTTAGGTCTCACCGAGAGTTGAATCTAGACCGGATGACAGTTATGTGTAATTGTACAGTACGCACTGTAATTACATTGAATATTTCTAAATCCAATTATATACTTATTTATAATCTTAATACTTTTAAAACAGATACCTTTTCTTTAAAAGCGTATGACGGTAGATTCTACACAGCATTGTATCGGAACGCAATTGTTTGCCTTTTACTCTACCGAGACTCCAGGACCCTAGGACTCAAAACGAAGGGAGTAGAAGCGTCAATACGTAAGTAAAATCGATTGTGTCCTCTGTAAACACTAAAAACTTATAATACAAAGTACTAAACTAGTTCTTACCCGCGACCTCCTTTGCGTTAGAGATTGCTATGATATTTTCATATTTAACCAGCAATTTTCCACTTCAAAATGCGACCTTTCATAAGTCCTTGCTGAAATGATGTTTACTATCTATCGACATCCAATTAGATGGTAATAATATATACGTATAGGGTTATTCGTAATTCGACGTATACCCTTTGAAAGATTTAAATATTTCTTTGAAATTACTTTCAATCAAAATACGCTAAAAATGAAAACGAAACGTAACGTAACTTGGCTTGTTTTATTTTAAAAACATAACCGTTTTTATAGCTTCCCAACAATGCATAACAACTAGTAACTGTAATAAAATATATAATAATGTAATAAATGGGGAATAAGTGGAAGAGGTGAAAGAAATTGTATAATTGGGATCTAAATTTACAAAAGATGGAACATGTGAAAGTGATATTGAAAGGAGAGTGAATGCAGGGAATATGGTAAATGGTGCTCCACACGCCTTTATGCATAGCCAGATGGTGTCTCAGAGGGCTAGACTGGCTGTGCATGCTGGAGTGTTGGCGCCAATACTTATGTATGGTAGTGAAAGTTGGGTATGGCAGAAGAATCACAAAAGTAAAATAAATGCGGTAGAGATGAGAGCGTTGAGAAGTATGTGGATTAAAACTGAGTGACAGAGTAAGAAATAGTGTGATAATAGAACGTTGTGGAACGTAAAAGAAGACGTAGTGACTAAAATTGAGAAAGGTATGCTTAAATGGTTTGAGCATGTAGAGAGAATGAATAAAGGGAGACTGACAAAAAGGATTTATGAGTCAAGAGTGAATGGGAAAGTTGGAAGGGGAAGACCAAGGCGAAAGTTCCTGGACCTAAACCGACGAACTTGTATGAAAGGTTTAATGAGATTGAAAGAAGCGAAGGAGATATGCAAGGATCGTGGCAAGTGGAAGGATGTTGTCTCTGCCTACCACGAAGGGAATGAGGCCTGATGCTATGTATGTGTATGTATGTAATAAAATTGATTGCAAAGGAAGCAATTTGCATCCAAATGAAACGTGAGGTCGTCCGTTGCATGTTATATTTCAAAACAAAACCCAATTGTAAATAAAACAATAAATACAATTTTATAAAATAAATTTAGAACCAGGAACTAATTAGCGGAGATTATAATTACAAATATACATTGAATTGATGTCGTTTTTAGTCTCGCATTTTAAAATATGTACCGATAATCTCTGTTTTTTAATATTAAAGAATAACAAGCGTTTAGTCATTTTTAAAAGTCAAAAGAAAAAATGACATTTAAATTGGTACTTTTTTTGTTAAACACATTTGAAGACGCCATTTGGCCTTATTTTGAAAAAAGATAAACACGATCACTCATATATTGTTCACTTTTGCATATTTGCAAATAGTCATCTTTTTCACCTCCTAACGGGTATATGTTGAATTACCAATAATCCTGTATATATGTCGGAGGGCAGATGTCTGTGGAACGCTGGCGCCATCTATCGGCATGGACAGAGTCAATGGTGGCAGTCCGGCGGGAATCACTCGGCAGTTGACGAGTAGCGCTCGACCGGAGCAGTCAAATGTTGAATCTGTCGTGTTCCTAGCTATTAGTGTTAATGAGTGTGTGTAAATTGATGTCGGGAACATTAAGTGATTGAACATTATAAACAGAGTTAATTAATAAAGTGTTTAATTGCACCAACAATACCCATGAACGCCCACAGAATAAGAAATTAAATAATGTATCCAATTAATAACGATGTCGGCGGAGAACCCTACGCCCCTGTGCTTTATACTTCTCGGTTCTCTCTTATTCTCCGACATATATATATAAATCAGAATAAACCATATTTTTTATTTTTGACGGAAACTGTCATGTTAAGTGTTGCCAGTATTCAAAATATATTTTCTGCTAGCAGACCCGACAGACTTCGTTCTGTCGAAAAGACTTGGAATGTGGCATATTTCAGTTTTACGAATGATTTTCTAAATTAAATTACAGCAATACTAATTATCTATAGCTCTTACATTTTGTGACTATTCAATTTGGTCGGGTTGTGACTATTCGATTGATTTGGAATTTATTCCAGCGATAATAAAGTGCAAAATGACTCTTTAACGTTAGGAACACACATACATTGCTTAGACAACAGTGAGTACTTGTAATTTATTATGAACTTTATTGAATGGCAATAAAGGTCAAATTGACTCTACATCTAAGTTAGAAAACGTTTGTATGGAAAACAGCAAAGGGCTGTATTTAGGGGGTTTCCCCTGCTATTATTCGAACTTTTTTCGCCGTAAAAACCATCCTTGGATTTCAACGAACATTTATAAAAATGAATTGGCAAAATTGACCCAGACGTCGGTGAGTTATGCGCTTACCAACACATTTTGCAATTCTTTTTGTAATATAAATAAAATCTTTTTAACTGATATTTTGAGTGTTGCCGTTATTCGAAATATATTTTCCACCAAAGTTTTTAAACTGACATTTTGAGTGTTACCATTATTCGAAATATATTTTCGATCAAATCTTTTAAACTGACATTTTGAGTGTTGCCATTATACAAAATATATTTTCCACCAAATCTTTTAAACTGACATTTTGAGTGTTGCCGTTATTCAAAATATATTTTCCACTAAATCTTTTAAACTGACATTTTGAGTGTTGCCATTATTCGAAATATATTTTCAACTAAATCTTTTAAACTGATATTTTGAGTGTTGCCATTATTCAAAATATATATTACTAAATCTCCTGCATGTTACCAACACACTGAAATAAAAATCTGATGTATTCTTCTAGAAACTATTTTAAATTACTTATTCGTCACACTGAACACTATCGAATTAAGGGTGAAAAGAACTCAAGGAAAGTTTCACACAAAAATTATCTGTCAATATTACTTATCACCAGAAAAAGTAGGCTATAACCACCTTCAAGGTGTCGTCTAACTCTGTACCTAATTTCACCAAAACCAACACAGCTGTATACGTGTGACAAACAAACATAAAAACTCACTTTTGCAGTCCCAATAAAGGCATCTGTAAGTTTCTCGATAGGAAAACTAGCCTATAACCGTCTCCAGAGTTTCATCTATAACTTCAGAGAGTATTATACCAATTTTAATTGGATTTATAACAATTTTTAATATAGATTCTCTACAAGATACATGTCCAGGATTAGATCGTGTGACTCTAAGTAAAAACCCAAGTATTTAACCAATAATTCATAATGCAAACCAATGATTGTAACCACTGTATCATTTGCGTGACAAGGCGTTGTTTATCTCCTTCAAGGCCTGGGTAACGTTGTAAACCGCGGGTTTTTACCGTATCACTGACGATTTTATATAATATTAAAAGCGAATTAGATAGGCTGATGTAATATAATCATTACAATGCTATCGTTATGCTAGTTTTTACTTGTAACATCGTCTGTGTCTACTTCAAAATTATCACTTTAACGTGATGAAAAGTATAGCGCCATTTGTGACGACAAATTTATTAATCCAGGATAAACAGAATCCTTTACGTAAATCCAAGTCATAAACAATTCGTATACCAAATTTCATCCAAATCTGTTTAACCGTTTTTGTGTTATTGGGTAACAAACACCTAAACATATTATTGGGATTTATATACAAAGTTATTCAGATATTGCTACTAATGCAGTCTATGTAAAATTTTAACACAAGAAATAAAAACAAACTTGTAATTCCATATTTTAGAGTGAAGAAAGTTCAGAAATCATTTGTCGGGTTGAGCATACGCATTTTTAATAAGATACCTCAATCAGTTTTGGATTTGCCTCCGCATAGTTTTAAGAAATATGTCAAAAACATCCTTTTACAAAAGGCATATTATAATGTTGAGGATTATTTAAGCGATAGAAATGTTTGGATTTGATTCCAGTTGCTCACAGAAGCAATATATTACACATTATAGCATACAAAACTATCTTTAAAAGAGTAACCGTTAAGTTTCTTGCCGGTTTCTTCTCAGCGGATTCAACTTTCCGAACCGGTGGTAGATTTGTTTCCAACGGACAGACTACTGACGATTCAAAAGTGCTTTTTGAGCCTACTTGAATAAAGAATATTTTGATTTGATTTGAACGTATGTCAAAGGTTCAGAAATCTATGTTTGAATTTGCCTCTACGTAATTTTAAGAAATATGTCGAAAACATTATTTTACAAAAGGTTTCTTATTCGGAGCTTTCTTTTCTATAAGACATATTATTCTAGTGTTAATGTGTATATATCAAATATATATATGTTTATGTATGTGGCAATATATATAATATAGTCTGTAGTTTAATTATTATTATTTTTAAATGATATATATTATTATAAATTTTGCAACATTTTTATTAGGTCCTGTAGCTGTAGATAGTATATAAGGAGAGATTGGGTTGTATCGGGCTGCGTTCGTGATGGCACCTGGGCAAGGGATCCAGCTGAAAATCAGCGCTACAAGGTCTTCAGACTGCGTAGCATAAACGCTGAGCTGGGCCATTTTCTAGGTTATGCCACACATCGCAGGGTATTATAAAATGTACAAAAATATATTGTGATGTGTGGCATAATTTATAAATAAAGATATTTTCTTTCTTCTTTCATTTTTTCTTTCTTTCTTATTGCATTAGAATCTACTGTTAGAACTGTTGGTAGATTTGTTACTAACGGACAGATAAATGACGATTTAAAAGAGCTTTCTGAACCCCGAATAAAGTGTCAAAATATTTTTTACTTTTTGCTTCAAAATGTTCGCTAATTAATTCTGAGTTAATCCGGAACAAACAAACAATCAAATGTTTCCTCTTTATATAATAGTAGAATCAAATTAGATACGCTGATGTAATCTATACATTTGGTGCTATTATTACATAACATGAATCTTAAAGTATTTGTTTCAAGCAAAAAGCTTCGATAAGCTTCTAGAAACACTTCAAATGTACGTTAAGATGGAGATGCCTTTACGCACCCCGATGAAAGATTTTCTAATCGGGAGTGTGGGACTCACAGATTACAGAATACCCACTAAAACCCAGCGGATCTCTCCTCATCCATGAGTGAGATCACTAGAGGTTCCCTAGCTGCATTCCACTCTAGTGACCCGGAAGACACCGACCACGAGTACCTATCACTCAATAGGGAGAAACATGAAGCGCATAAGTGCGACTTCTGCCACCAAGTCTTCTCCGACGGCTAGGTAGAGCTTCAGCCTCTTGCTCCCTTAGTCTCCCATTTGCCTCCTTCAGCGAGATAACGGCCTCGCAAAAGAAGACAACCTTCCTCCACCCAACTTCACTGGAGAGCATTACCCCTATTATGCTCTGCAATGAAATGTCTCCTCCAACCAGCGACAATAAGGTATGCCGCCGGGGTGCCCATGCTGGACATTCCACCAGGGTATGGTGCGCCGTGTCCACAGAAGCACCACACTCATGATAGGCGGGCGTTTCCTCGCGGCCAACGACCTGGTGCAAGTACTTGCCGAAGCAACCATGGAAGGTCAGCACCTGAACCAGACGGTAGGAAAGAGATCCCTGCCTCCTGGTGAGCCAATTGTCCAGATATGGAAGGATCGCCTCCACTGTGACTTTACCCGCATTTGGGGATCCAAGATCTTCCCTCCATCTTTCGATCAGAGCTCTGTCGGCGAGAGCCCTGATCCTCCGGAACTGGTCGTTGTATGAGTCAGCGCCTCTAGAAGCCCTTGTAACTACCTTGCACTGATAGGCGGCTGCAAGGACTTCTGCCCGGAGCTCCCAAGGGGGGTCGCTCGCCAATAGCGTCGCCGCCGTCCGAGAGATGGTACGGTACCCTAAAGAAATTTGGAAATGTGATGGCAAAGCGAGTTCCTCCACCATTATGGCATCGAGGCAATCACTGTTTTCTGCTGAAAGTAGCTGGTTTCCACGCTGTAGTATTATGGGGAGTCCGTACTTAGCGAGTGATTAAAATAAGAGAGAGTGAGTAAATGAGTGTATAAGTGAATGTGTGAGTAAATGAGGTTATAGCGAGTTAACTTTAAAAGATAAACATATGGTTCCAGTGACTTTTTTTTAAGGAACTATTCCGTCATACATGGTTATTGCGTAACCTTAACCATTTACGCAGCAGTATAGCATATAGCCTTCCTCAATAAATAGGCTTCCAGACGTTAAAATTATTTTTCAAATCAATAGTTTCTGATATTAACGCGTTCAAGCTAACAAACTCTTCAGCTTTATAATATTAGCATACATTCTTTACGATTTCTCTAAAATTATACACTTATGATCGGCGATGAGTCAGGTTGGAAAGCAGTGACCTCCTTTTGTGAGGCTGTCATCCTGCAGAAGGAGGCACTAAACAGGTAAAGGGAGCTTATGGCAGACGCTACTCCCTCACGCTGCAAAAGAGTGGACGTCAGGAGGTGCAATTTTTCTCGCCTGCTCTCTCTCAACTAAATCCTTTAGTCGGATTCATCTGGGGTGCCAGAGCTGAATGCGTCAGCGGACATCTGGACCCCATTTTCTGGATGAAGAGGGTTCCGCTGGGTTTTCAGTGCATATTCTGGTGCAGCCAGCAAGTCCCACACTGTCGTATGGAGTTAACTTCATCTGACGTGCGCAAAAGCATTTCCCAGCGAAAAAAAACCCCTTATTCACCTGATTGATCTGGCGCTTATCGATTTTTATCTGTTCCCTAAATAGAAGGAATATT
The DNA here is from genome assembly GCA_015832385.1 of Elymnias hypermnestra. Lineage (NCBI taxonomy): Eukaryota > Metazoa > Arthropoda > Insecta > Lepidoptera > Nymphalidae > Elymnias > Elymnias hypermnestra. The sequence goes on along the minus strand of JACTOM010000869.1, from coordinate 1,122,037 downwards.
TAGTGGGAAAGAGGTACGAAGACGATAACGAGGTGATGGATGGGTTTTAATGTGTATCCTGGTACAACCAGCGACTCCCACACTCCCGGATGTAAGTTTAGATTTCTTCCGGCGTGCATAAAGCATTTCCCAGCGAAAAAAAACTCGATGAACATAAATTTTACATGACCTAGGACTTAAAGCAAAAAAGCCAGAGTTGCACCAACAAGACCTGAGGTTAAAGACATCTACGAGGAGGAACCATGAAGTAGTGAGAACGACATACTCCTTGGTAAGAAAAAAATACTGGCAGACATAGCTCAGGTACATATATTTGTAATATTAATAAAGAAAAAATCTTCGATTCTTATTTGTTTGCTTCTTCGTGTCGGAACGTGTTCTTGAAAATGGAGAAAACCGAAGTACGAGCAGTTATTAACGCAAGAGATTCATTGGAGGCAACATTAGAAGATTCTCCTCGTATTGCACTGTTGCAAGAGGGGCTTCTCAATATCGAGTACGAGCACGGAAGACGAACACCGTTACCACCGTCCATCAACTTCAGTCACCCAAGAAAATGTTGCGAAAGTCGAGGAAATTGTATTGAGCATTCGAAGAGTTACCATCCGATACTTGGTTCAAGGAACGGACATTTCATATGGAAGAATTAAATCTCTATTGAAACAATCTTTGAATACGAGAAAAGTCTCCGCAAGATGGTTGCCGAGAATGTTAACCGACAGTCAAAAACAAAATCGGCTTGACGAGATATCTTGGACAAGTTTCAAGAAGATTCTGAAACCTTTTTTTCTCGTTTCGTAACAATGATTCCATCATTTTGATCCCAATACCAAATAGCAATCTTCACAATACAAACGGCCATCATCACCGACATCGAAGAAGTTTCGTGCCGTGGCATCAGCTGGTAGGGTCATTGCCTCAATATTTTAGAATTCAGAAGGGATATTCTTCATTGATAACAGACCAATATTATGCAGCTTTGATTCCTAAGTTAAGGAATTCCATCAAAAAGAAAAGGAGAGAGAACCTTCGAAGGGGCTTGCTGTTTCATCACGACAAAGGTCGGCAGTTGCGATGGCTGCCATTCAGCAAGCTGGCTTCGAATTGGTTGACCACCCTTATTCACCTACGGGTGTTTTGATTAGTACCTGCACCAGGTTGTGGGCTGTGTGAAGTCTCCTGCCTGCCGAGTGTGCGGAGCGGCTGTTGACTCGGCGCACTATACTCTAGCAGAATGCCCGGCTTGGGGTCCACAGCGCCATCTCATGGTATCCCTGGTTGGAAGTGACCTCTCTTTGTCGAGCGTAGTTGCTGCTTTGCTCGGCGGTGAGTCACGTTGGAGAGCTGTGTCCTCCTTTTGTGAGTCTGTCTTGCAGAAGGAGGCATTAGAGAGGGAAAGGGAGATTGCGGTCGGTGCTCCTCCCAGCCGCCGGAGGAGAAGGGGTCCCAGAAGGCGCAGTTTCGACCGTTTGCTTCCGATTCCTTGAACCATTGAGTCGGCTTCATCCAGAGTGCCAGAGCTGAATGCGTCAGAGAACATCTGGCCCCCAGTATACGGATGAAGAGAGTTCCGCTGAGTTTTAGTGGGTATTCTGGTGCAGCCAGCGAGTCCCACACTGTCGTATGGAGTTAACTTTATCTGACGTGCGCAAAAGCTTTTCCCAGCGAAAAAATAAACCCGTATTCACCTGATTGATTTGGCACTTAGCTATTTTTATCTGTTCCTTAAATAGAAAGAATATTTAAGGGGAAAGAGGTACGAAGACGATAACGAGGTGATCGATGTCGTGGAGAGCTTTTTTAGGACCAAGACAAAGCTTTTTTTTTAAAGGGATTGAAGCCTTAGAAAAACGCTGGCCTAGGTGTGTACAGAGACTCTGATATTATGTAGGGGAAAATTACATACATACATAGCATCACGCCTCATTCCCATAGGGGTAGGCAGAGACAACATCCTTCCACTTGCCACGATCCTTGCATATCTCCTTCGCTTCTTTCATTCTCATTAAACCTTTCATACAAGTTCGTCGGTTTAGAGTACTCTTGACCTGGCCGTTATTTAAAATGTCCTGGATTTGGTCCAGGAACGTTCGCCTTGGTCTTCCCCTTCCAACTTTCGCATTCACTCTTGACTCATAAATCCTTTTTGTCAGTCTCCTTTCATTCATTCTCTCTACATGCCCAAACCATCTAAGCCTTTTAGGGGAAAATTAATTATTAAATTATCAATAGTCATTATATTCTATCTCTTTCTCACTACTTTTTGATCTCTCCTCGTAAATATAGCCCAGGTAATAATTATGCCAACATTGTGTGCCATAAATATTTAAAAGGGCACAGTAGTGCAATTTAATCGCTCATGTACAACATCATATAAATTACACAGTTTGATATATACAAATAAAGTAATCACAAGCTAATTAGCAATTTAAATTCATCAAAGCACCAACGACAGTGTCAGTTGTCAACGTCTTTTATAAGTCTCCTTTCTGGGACATCTGTAAAATAGATGCGAACGTCCTACAATTTAATTTCAAATTAAATCATCACCCATTTATGGTGTTAACGTCAGGCAATATCGCGGTCAAGTTTCTGTTATGTAATCCACAAAAAGTGTTAGTGAATTGACAAGTAATCACTAGCTGACCGTCTCAACTTCGTTTAGTTTATATAAAAAAGGTTATAACGAGTCAACATTAAAAGATAGATAGAAGCTATAAAGGACTCCTTTTTAGAACTGTTTTAGAGGATCAATTCTGTCATACATAATTGTTGCGTAACTTTAATCGTTTACGCAGCGCAAGCAAGGAAAGCGCTCAAAAGGTATACATTACTGCTGAACAAATCTGATTCCCAAAATAGGAGTTATAATGAGTCAGCATTAAAAGATAGTTATTTGTTATTGTGGCCTTTGTTTGAGAACTTTTTATAAAGAACAATTCCGTTTTAAATGGTTTTTGCGTAATTTTAACCGTTAACGCAGCGCATGCAACGGAAGCTGTCAAAAGGAATAGATTTTGTCTGTATCAAGAGACAAGAAATTTCATTATAATAATAAAAAAGGTTATAGTGCGTCAACATTAAAAGATAGACAGATGCCTTCTAGGACTTTTATGGAGAACTTTTTAAAAGGAACAATTCGCTTATAGATGATTGATGAGTTACTTTAACTGTTTACGCAGCGCACGCATCGGAAGCTGTACATTTTTTAAAAATGCTCCGTTTTTATTGGGCATAACCTGTTGTGCCGATATTTCGACCCAGTTGCATGGATCGTGGTCACGACGATACTGCTGTGGTCGGTTGTGTCAAGCTGTCAAGGGCAGAATCTGTCTACCCTACGTCTGATTCTTTTATTTTTCACGGCACCCACATCCATTTGTCGGCATACTACACTCACAACGTCACGTTTTAATTTTGAAAAATTGCGTCGTTTGTTCATTTGGCATAGCTTCACCACTGGATTCCACGTATCAGCCAGCTTAAAACCATCTTCACGATTGAAATTAGGATATTTTTTTAATTTCAATGGCCTCGCGAACTAATCTCGACATATAATGGTGATATGTACCCGTTCAAATAGTCAATATGTTAATAAACCACGAAAACTTAAGTTTAAAATAACCTGTTGTGTTATAGCCTAGAGCTTTTCTAGAGAAATGGGCTATTCAATATTAAAAGAAAATTTTAATTCGAAGCAGTAGTTTCTGAGATTAGCGCATTCAAACAAGCCAATTCTTCAGTTTATTAATATTAGTATAAAAATACTGATTAAGTGGTTTTCGCTGAAGGAAAACACCGTGAGGTATCTTGTCTATCCCGGAAGTAATTTTGGGGTTTGTGCTTGGCGTCTCGTAGTGGATCAGTATTGTGGGTATTTGCTCTGTAAACCCTTTCACCTACAAGTGAGAAGGCTTGTGCCCAGCAATAGAATTTAAAAGGCTTCTACTTACCTCACCGTTTTTGATATTGATTGAAATATATATCCCTATGCAGCTCACAGCAGAGACAAAGGAGCAAATATGGGTTAGCATTAAAAAAGGATATAGTGAACCAATCTTAAAAGATGGACATATGCTGTCAAGGACTTTTTAGAAGAACTTTTTAAGAGAAACAATTCCATACTTATATAATTCCAAAAAGTTTATCGCGCTTTCGTAGATTTAGAAAAGGCTTACGATCGAGTGGTGAGGAATGAGCTGTGGTCAACGTTATCTACGTATGGGGTGAGCGGTTGTCTGATCCAAGCATTGAAGTCTCTCCTATGAGCGTTTATTCTGACACATAGAATCACCATGGCTGTTCAACCTATTCATGGATAACTGTTTGACAGATTTAAAAGAAAGTATGTATGTATGTATGTATGGGTTAAGAATCAATAAATTACTCGTCAAATGTTTACTCTACGTTGATGATCAAGTAATACTTGCGTCATCCGCTAATGAGCTTCAGGAGATGCTAAATATTATGAATGAAGCTTTGAAAAGGAAAGGAATGAAAGTGAATGTAAACAAAACGAAAGTTATGCTTTTTGAACGAGATGAATCTATGATGAATGGCAATATTTTGATAGATGGGGAACAAGTGGAAGAGGTGAAAGAATTTGTATACTTGGGATCTAAATTTACAAAAGATGGAACATGTGA
>JACTOM010000869.1:1091712-1116176 GCA_015832385.1 Elymnias hypermnestra | reverse complement strand
GAGGGTTTTTAGAGCATAGACCCACCACGCTGCTCCACTGCGGATTGGCAGGCATAGTACACAAGTGCACTCTCTATTCCTTCACTCTCATAGTCCAATGTGACGGGAATCCGACACGACCGGAGAGAGATCAGGCGCAGGACGGACGGCTTAACGTGCTCTCCGAGGCACGGGGGTGGATCACACCGCCAACTTCTCAACTTCAGGCAAATATTGAGAAAATCGTAATAGAAAACTCAATATCGGTTTTTGAATTGGCCCGACCCGGGACTTGAACCCAGGACCTCATGTCTGTGGCCGAACACGCTAACCACTAGACCAATGAAATATATAAATACCTGTATTTAATCCAACAAATGCGACTGGCAATCGTTTGTTAAGGAACGAGTTAGCTATCTTTCGACATGTCTTTAGTTATATCATATTTAATTTTAACGAAACTATTGTAATAAATGAAATAAGCAATTATTCCTGAACATACAGAGGCAGGGTGGGTCGCTAGTAAAGAATATTTGGATATATTATCCCATTACAATACAATATTATCCATTTATACCTTCGATATGAAATGTAACCGTTCAAACTGGTTACACGCAGTTACGCAACTTCACCTAGTGACATACACACATACATTTCCTCGTGTTTTTGCTCGTTGCGTCAGGTGAAGAAAGGTGTTATATTATTAGATGGTTTTTGTACCCATTTGTATATGCTTTCAAGTTTCTCTATACTTCATAGCTTCTTTTAATCTACACGCCTTTACGCGTCTAACGCTTAAGTTTCTGGTCCCTTTTCTTACATAAATTAGCCTTCGATTGTAATCTCACCTGATGATAAATGATGATACAGTCTTATATATATAGAAATAGATTAATAGTTTATTAAATTTCTTTATAGATATAGCCTTAATCACCTACCCAATACAATTAAGCAATATCCCTAACCTAAAAGCTTTTTGTACTAGCATTGAGTCTTAATTATATTTGTAATGTGTTGTACAGTAAATTATATATCAATCTAAAGTCATTATAATGTATATTATCCTTTTGGGTCGGATTCATCCAGGGTGCCAGAGCTAAATGTGTCAGCAGCAGCAGAGCAGAGACAACATCCTTCCACTTGCCACGATCTTTGCATACCTCCTTCGCTTCTTTCATTCTCATTAAACCTTTCATACAAGTTCGTCGGTTTAGAGTACTCTTGACCTGGCCGTTATTTAAAATGTCCTGGATTTGGTCCAGGAACGTTCGCCTTGGTCTTCCCCTTCCAACTTTCGCCTTCACTCTTGACTCATAAATCCTTTTTGCCAGTCTCCTTTCATTCATTCTCTCTACATACCCACAATTTTAGTCACTTCATCTTCTTTTATACCACAACGTTCTCTTATCACACTATTTCTTACTCTGTCACTCAGTTTTAAAAGAAAATACCAAGTGGTCGGATTTAGCAATTAATTTCGGCAAACTAAACGATTGTGGAGTTTAGCAAGATCCTATGATAAATTTAATGATCCGTACGCATTATATCAGAGGTCAGATACGTATCGAATTGGAGGAAAACGTTATTATTTTATACAAATGTGGTTATTCCTACATGCTCTTGTAGAGATCATGTCTTGCATAATAAAGTGGATAAACAGTATAGGGTTTCGTAGTTGCCCAATATTTAATTAATTGCACATAGAAGTGACAGCATTGACGGTTTTACTGGTGTAATACTGTGAATTCTCGCTTCGCTAGTACATGTTTTATATTATAATGCAGGATTATTTGAGTTTCGAAGGCAAAAGAAGTTGCTGTATTTTCTAAATTATGAGGCTCTCGACTGGTTTTGGTCTTACCTAGTCACCAGTGCTCGAAAATCGAGTATAAAGATTCCCTTACATATCGCTGCTTTACATTAATCCAACACCCCAAAATTATCTGTATTACAAACGTAGCATTAATATTGATGACTTTGTATTTAAGCAATAGAACACAAAAGGTCTTTCGGACCTGTTGTAAAACTGGGAGTTCCACAGGGTTCCATATTAAGACCTTTCTTATTCCTTATTTATATTAACGACCTCCCTAACTTTTTTAGGGACGACCATGAGATTGTTTTGATTGCCGATGATGTTTCGGTATTATTAATGGTTAATAGTGAAATACATTGTGACGTAAACAACTCTGTCAATGAAGTAGTACAATGCTTTGATTAATTACTTAACGGGGAAAAAAGGAAATGTAATAAATTCAATGTTAAAATGTTATAATGTTAATCTTCGTTCCCTATATGGATATATATTTCTAGGACTTCTATCTTCTAAGAAGTACATGTTAATTACTAATTTAAAAAAAATTGACCTCTGCTGTAATGACAGTGACGAATCCTTTTAAAATGTTAAGAACAGCTGTTAACATATCATTTTTTATTTACAGGTAAGGATTTCACTGCCGTCTCAACTTATTATCCTGAAGGTAGTTTAACTTATATTTTTGAAAATCTGATAACACGATGTTTATCGGCAAAGGACTCTGAAGTTTATCAACTGAGTTTGATTACTTTTTTTATATTTTGCTGGATTTGTTCTGAATAAGAGCATAGGATGGGGTTTGTTTTATAATAACAAAACAGCTGTTATAGCTGAACTATAGGTTCCACGTTTAGGTGCTCACAGGACGAACTTGCACGGATCTGCTAGTTCAGGGGATATAGGAAAAAGTTCGACTAACCACCTTCTGACGCGTAAATATTAATACAAATATCCTCTGTTATTGACAATCGCCATATTTTTTTATACATCCTTGGTCATATCGTAGAACTTCTGTTGTTTCTGGTTGAAGAAGTGATTTAATTTGTTTTGATAGACTTCTGTTGCATCTACCCTTAGTTCATTGAAGATTTTGCAGAGATCGGTTCAGATGATAGTCAAAGGGTAGTCTATCCGGAATGTAAGATAGATGCATCAAAACTTTCTTAATTGCTAACGAGTCATCGAAGAAGTGTTTGGTCTGACGTTGTCATGATAGAAGACCTTTTCTATTATTCAATTTGGGCCGTTTTCTCTCAATCCCCTGACACAATTGTCCACAATATAGTTGAGAATCAATCGTCTAAACAGCTGACGACGGTCTATTATGCTCAAGTCCCACCACATAGAATCCCTTTATTGTCGTTAATATATGCTTAGCGAATGCCTGTGATGGCTCAAAACCATTTTAGGTTTGCTGACACAGAGTTGCAAGTACTAAACCTAGTTTAGTTCCAGCAGGACAATATTAGGAAATTACATTTTATAATTTGTCTAGGTCTAGGACAAGTGGGATACTTCTACCATTGCTAGTTGCCACCCTAAAAGAAAAATTGCCTTCTGGTACGATTTTGTGTAGAAACTACAAGATGGAAATTGCCCCTTAATAGACTAGTACGCTTTCATTTAAGACTATAGCGTCACTTACTATCTGGTGAGATTACAATCAAAGGCTGACAGGTGTCAGCAATAAAAAAATCTACGATCCTTTACACTTCGTGTTGCTTATGTTAGCTATTACCCGTGTTCAGGGTAACAGAGGGTTAAACCGTAACCAGTATTTTGTCGGGGTATTTGTCGGTGGAATTAGAAGCTGAAGTCATTGACTTACTAAAGCAGTATTGGATTAACATTGCATTGACGGGAATAAGTTCGTAAGCTAATACACAATAATAGATCCAACTGCAGTTAGATACAGCAAGACCCATCATTATAGAGGTCTTTGCCCTTGACTTAAACTTGGTTTCGAGGTTTAAATGACGCTTTTACTTTAAGACTAGAATGACCATAAAATCTAGATTTCATATCCCTACATATTTTAAAATTCTTTAGGAAGGTTTAGGTATGTAACATATTAAGGATTAATTCAAAGACGCTTTGGTGCTTGATTCGAAAATGTGTCCCAATCACATTGAGATATAACAAAACCGTGTATTAGATATATACTAGATACTCTGCATACACTTAAACGTGTGTTATGGTATGCCGACATCTATTTTGAAAAGTGTAGGGCCCAAAAGCCGCTGTGGCTATCCCCTATTTAAACGCCTCAATCTTTTGAGATATTCATTTGAAGGAAAGCTATTAAGGGCACTTTTAATCTACATTAAGTATACGTATTTGATGAAGATCTCATAATGTGCTCTCGATTTTGATACCAATTCCTCTTTTCAACCAGATGTTGTTTACACTGCTCTTAGCATCTTTTGCCATTCCAATTCGCTTTTCAATTACATACATACATACATAGCATCACGCCTCATTCCCTTCGAGGTAGGCAGAGGCAACATCCTTCCACTTACCACGATCCTTGCAAATCTCCTTCGCTTCTTTCATTCTCATTAAATCTTTCATACAGGTTCGTCGATTTAAAGTACTCTTGACTTGGCCCTTATTTAAAATGTCCTGGATTTGATCCAGGTACGTTCGCCTTGATCTTCCCCTTGCAACTTTCGCATTCACTCTTGACTCATAAATCCTTTTTGTCAGTCTCCTTTCATTCATTCTCTCTACATACACAAACCATCTAAGCATACCTTTCTCAATTTTAGTCACTACGTCTACTTTTATACCACACCGTTCTCTCATCACACTATTTCTTACTCTGTCACTCGGTTTTAATCCACACTAGTTTTTCAATTACGGGGATACATTTACCAGCATTGCATTTTAGGGAGGGCATTTGACAAGTCACATTATTTAATTTTGCAGCTCAATCTACTATATATTTTACTAAAGATTCTCATCTTCTATGATAGTGAAAGTTAGGTATGGCAGAAGAATGACAAAAGTAAAATAAATGCGGTAGAGATGAGAGCGTTGAGAAATATGGATAGATTGAAACTAAGTAGTAAAGTAAGAAATAGTGTGATACGAGATCGTTGTGGTATAAAAGAAGATATAGTGACTAAAATTAAAATAAATTATATTAATTGTTAAATTATGTTCAATTGTATCACACTGCTCTGAATAAAGTTTTCTTTCTTTCTTTCTTTCTTTCTTTCTAAAATTGAGAGGTATGCTAAGATCGTTTCGGCACGAAGCGAGAATAAATGAAAAGAAACTGACTAAAAGGATTTATGAGTTAAGAGTGAGGGAAAGATGGCAGGGGAAGACCAAGGCGAAAGTTCCTGAACCAAATCCAGGACATTTTAAATAAGGGCCAGGTCAAGAGTACTCTTAACCGACGAACTTGTATGAAAGGCTTAATGAGACGGAAATATGCAAGGATTGTGGCAAGTGGAAGGATTTGGTATATGCCTACCCCTATGGGAATGAGGTGTGATGCTATGTATGTACTTGTATGTATATACTAAAAGAATAGATGTGAACTCATAGTATGAAAAAGACGTTGAGAAATACCTTGTATTGTATTTCAATTCATCTTTCCAGTTATATATGGTGCTCCTACACCCCAATGTCCAACTTTTTACCGACAATAAAAAAGCGTGGTTACGATCGTTATTACTCTACCGTTAGGCTGACCTTGATCGTCCATTGCCGATATTATAAAAACATTAGCCGTGATGGATCTATTTAGACTAAAATTTTATATACGAGTATTTCTACTTATATAAAACGTTTTAATTGATTGTATTTGTAACTCCGTTTTAAACAAAGAATGTAATGGTAACTTGAGTTCTAACAGTTAAATATAGATACATTTGATACATATTTTTTATATTACAAGGACTATAACTAAACTATTTTTGTAATACAACAAAGCGATACCTGCAATATATCAATTGGAATGTCGTGTTTCTGTAAGAAAATATATCAGAGAGAGCATTGACGGAAGGGCCCAAGTGGCCGACAGGCCGGGGCCCAAGACTAGATGATGGTAGACGGGATACTATCGGAAAATATATTTGTGACCCGCAAGAATATGCTCATAACATTTATGACCCGTATCAAAATCGTCATAACATTTGTGACTCACACGAATGTGCTCATAATATTTTTGGACCGCACCAACATGCTCATAATATTTGTGACCCGCAAGAATATGCTCATAACATTTGTTACTCGCACGAATATGCTCATACCTTTGAGTGCTTGTTACTTTGGTAATGATGTCCTATTTTTGGGTTATATACAAAAAAGCCTCGCTACCATTTTGACTACCTATAACCTTGTTCAAAGAAATGATTGAAAGAAAGGTTTGGTTTTCATAATAAGTTAATTTGGTCTTTAAATTTCTTTTTCGTTATGATTGATTGGTAAATTATATCCGCTAAATGGTGACCGCGATGCACTAAGCAACCTTCGGCTCTTTTCCTAATCCTGCAGCATCTGAATTTCTTCAATTTCGTGATGGACATTGTCTTGAAGCTGTTGAAACGATTGGTGGCTTATTCACCTAAAAAATGCCGTTGTATCCACGATCTAGTTTTACATTTAGGTCGCAAGAGCTATCACCTCACCTGTGCGAGCCTCCTCTCCTACGGTTGCTGCAGCAAGCCAGGGCCGTGGCAGGCCCGTGCGGGCTGGAGTCTATATGACTATATGGCCATACTGAGAGAGATAGATATAAAGATAGAATATACTTCATTACGCCACAAACAATACGAAAAAGGTTATGTTACCACTACTTTCTACTAAAGATTGAATGGTAGAGATCGCTATCAAGCGATAAGACCGCCTTTTGTACTTTGCATTCTTATATGCTTGTTTTTATGTATGCAAAATGTGATGTACAAAAAGGAAGACAGAGATAATGGATATTAACAAATTTTTCAAGAGAGCAATTCTCAGACTACCCTCGGATTATCGTTACAGTGTAGTTTTTATTAAACTTTTAATCAAACATTAATGACATCAGAATTGCTGGTGATACATTGATTGGAATTAGCTATTTTACATAGAGTTATATAATCCCCAGTGGTATTACGTTAATTTATCGAAATGTCATCCGATAGAACCTGTTTGTTCACTCTTTATCGGTCATTACGACGTCGACAAGGTAAGCTGACCAATTTACCTTACAGGGTCATGGCCCAGATTTATCAGTCGTTACTTCTATAAACAGAGCGTTAAAAATTCAATAAATACACAGCCCTTACGTATAAACAGACAAGTTTTAAGACAGTGTTTCAAAGATAAACCATTTATTACTGCCTTTGGTACTAATGATAAGTTTTTTAATCATTTTGTTTTAAAAAACTATGATGTACGTGTTAAATGGGGTGATTTATTCATTTAAACGTCAAATATCTGACGATATACGTAAGGGCCCTCGATTAAACAATATGTATTACAAATAATAGTTTGTTTTTTTGAACACGCTTATCTCATGAACTAATGCTTCGATTTGAAAAATTGTTTCAGTATTAGACAGCTTATTTATTTAGGAAGCCTACATGCTATTTAACATCACATTGCAACAAAAAAGACAGAAGCATCTATAAAAAATGTTGTAAAAATGGGGAAATCTGTACTCTAATTATAAAGTTGATGAGTGTGTTTTTTGGAAAACGATAATCTCAGTAACTTCTAATTGTAATCGAGTAATTCTTATATTTTTAGATATCCTATTTATTTTAAAAGACTACAGGCTATATAACATCGTGTTAAAATCAGTATAAAAGAAGCATCAGTAATCAATGTTGCAAAAACGAGAATAATCTATACTAACTAGTAATAGGATTTGAAAACTTCTTTCATTATTAGATAGCCTAATTATTTAGGAAGGCTACAGGCTATAAAGCATTACATTACGACGAACATGAAAGAAGCTCAGGTAAAAAATATTGCAAAAACCGGGAAAATCAATTCTAATATCGTAAAATTGAGAAGTTTGTTAGCATCACGCCTCATTCCCATAGGGGTAGGCAGAGACAACGTCCTTTCACTTGCCAGGATCCTTGAATATCTCCTTTGCTTCTTCCATTCTCATGAAACCTTTGATACAAGTTCGTCGGTTTAGATTTGGGCCAGGAACGTTCGCCTTGGTCTTTTTGTCAGTCTCCTTTTATTCATTCTCTCTACATGCCCAAACGATCCAAGCATACCTTTCTCAATTTTAGTTACTGCATCCTCTTTTATACCACAACGTCCTCTTATCACACTATTTCTTACTCTGTCACTCAGTTTTAATCCACTCATACTTTTCTACCGCATTTTTGTCATTCTTCTGCCATACCCAACTTTCGCTAACATAAAAGCGATAATCAGTTGCGAATTGCCCATTTATAGAAGAAATTTAAAGAAGACCATAAGATACAGGACATCACATTACGCCTAAAAGAAGAGGAGTCTCAATGGAATATTTGTGTAACTATGAACAAAAATACAAAAGAGCTGCTGCTATAGCGCCACTTAAATGAATAAAATTCGTAAATCTCCTATCTCAATGCCATTATGACCAAATTTATTCATAGATTTTTGCATGATTGAGGAACATACATACAAACTTTCACAATTGTAATATTGGTAGGATTTTAAAGTAACTGTAACATAAACATTCTGAACATCGCGTGTGTAACCGGAACTGAAAAGAAAGTTCTAAATCACATTCGAGATCTTCCGTCGAAGCCTTCAAATTATCTTTTGCTTAAATCACAGCAAATTGACGACCTCGCTGGCGCAGTGGTGCGAGTATTCGCTTTGCTAGCAGAGGTCCCGGATTCGACCCCGGTAGGACGAATTTAGGTTGTCTGTTGTTGTTTGATGTTTTGTCACTTTTATCTGACACAATACATTCCTACTACGTTACATAAGATAGGGATAACAAATTTGTTTACCAGAAATTACTTACACCTTAAATGAGAGACATATTCTATAGTGAACTTTTTATTAGAACATTTCATAAGAAACAATATCTTAATGCATAATTTTTGCGTAACTTTAACCGTTTATGCAGTGCACGCAATTAAAGCTCTCAAGAGGAACAAACTTTTAACGTTTTTAAGACAAGTATCTGCTTTATATTTTAGTCACCCATATAATATAACTTACGAAACAAAAACAAACTTGTTATAAACTCTAGTAGGCTGCATAAAATTAACAACTCATTTAAGGGTAACTGTATACGTTTCTATAATAAACACCCACAAGACGTTTTAGAAATGTCAATTAATAAATTCAAAGTCTTCGTTAAAAGAAAGTTGATAGAAAAATCGTATTACAAGTTGCAAGAGTACTTAGATGATAGGAAAGCGTGGGAGTCAAAGAACTGCTCTAATTTGGATTGAAATATATTAAACTAATATGATATTGTAATAATGATGATGATAACAAAAAAACAGAATACCCGACTGAGTTTGTTGTGGGCTCTTCTCGGATCAGGGCGCGAAGGAACCCTCGTAACTTTAGATTTTAAGTCGTTCTGGAGTATCATCATCAGACGTACATTAGAATTAGAGTGTGGAAANCATGCTAACAATGTTTGTGGCCCGCACCAGCGTGCTCATAACATTTGTGGGTGGCACCAACGTGCTCATAACATTTGTGGCCCGTACCAACATGGTCATAATATTTGTGGCCCGCACCAACATGCTCATAACATTTGTGGCACGCACCAACATGCTCATAATATTTGTGGGCCGCACCAGCATGCTAACAATGTTTGTGGCCCGCACCAGCGTGCTCATAACATTTGTGGGTGGCACCAACGTGCTCATAACATTTGTGGCCCGTACCAACATGGTCATAATATTTGTGGCCCGCACCAACATGCTCATAACATTTGTGGCACGCACCAACATGCTCATAATATTTGTGGGCCGCACCAGCATGCTAACAATGTTTGTGGCCCGCACCAGCGTGCTCATAACATTTGTGGGTGGCACCAACGTGCTCATAACATTTGTGGCCCGTACCAACATGGTCATAATATTTGTGGCCCGCACCAACATGCTCATAACATTTGTGGCACGCACCAACATGCTCATAATATTTGTGGGCCGCACCAGCATGCTAACAATGTTTGTGGCCCGCACCAGCGTGCTCATAACATTTGTGGGTGGCACCAACGTGCTCATAACATTTGTGGCCCGTACCAACATGGTCATAATATTTGTGGCCCGCACCAACATGCTCATAACATTTGTGGCACGCACCAACATGCTCATAATATTTGTGGGCCGCACCAGCATGCTAACAATGTTTGTGGCCCGCACCAGCGTGCTCATAACATTTGTGGGTGGCACCAACGTGCTCATAACATTTGTGGCCCGTACCAACATGGTCATAATATTTGTGGCCCGCACCAACATGCTCATAACATTTGTGGCACGCACCAACATGCTCATAATATTTGTGGGCCGCACCAGCATGCTAACAATGTTTGTGGCCCGCACCAGCGTGCTCATAACATTTGTGGGTGGCACCAACGTGCTCATAACATTTGTGGCCCGTACCAACATGGTCATAATATTTGTGGCCCGCACCAACATGCTCATAACATTTGTGGCACGCACCAACATGCTCATAATATTTGTGGGCCGCACCAGCATGCTAACAATGTTTGTGGCCCGCACCAGCGTGCTCATAACATTTGTGGGTGGCACCAACGTGCTCATAACATTTGTGGCCCGTACCAACATGGTCATAATATTTGTGGCCCGCACCAACATGCTCATAACATTTGTGGCACGCACCAACATGCTCATAATATTTGTGGGCCGCACCAGCATGCTAACAATGTTTGTGGCCCGCACCAGCGTGCTCATAACATTTGTGGGTGGCACCAACGTGCTCATAACATTTGTGGCCCGTACCAACATGGTCATAATATTTGTGGCCCGCACCAACATGCTCATAACATTTGTGGCACGCACCAACATGCTCATAATATTTGTGGGCCGCACCAGCATGCTAACAATGTTTGTGGCCCGCACCAGCGTGCTCATAACATTTGTGGGTGGCACCAACGTGCTCATAACATTTGTGGCCCGTACCAACATGGTCATAATATTTGTGGCCCGCACCAACATGCTCATAACATTTGTGGCACGCACCAACATGCTCATAATATTTGTGGGCCGCACCAGCATGCTAACAATGTTTGTGGCCCGCACCAGCGTGCTCATAACATTTGTGGGTGGCACCAACGTGCTCATAACATTTGTGGCCCGCACCAACATGCTCATAACATTTGTGGGCCGCACCCGGTATCCTTTATCCTTATACGCAAGTTTAACCGTAAACCACATCATAACTACGATATAGTATGTATTAATTTAATTGTAAGCAATTTCTAATAGTATAGTATGACATAGCCGCTGGCGTAATTAAAACGCTCGTGGCAATGGCATACTTTCGTCCCGTGGTGCGTATATAATTTTTCTTCAGACCGGGATGGAAATTCCGATAAAACTGTAAACAATGTTTAAAATAATACGAAATAAAGTTATTGAATCAATAGCTCGTATATTTCGACTAAGTATCACTAAATTAATTAAAGAAAATAAGTTCTAATTAATCGTAAGGAAAATTACTGAATTTTGATGATGCAGCAAAACAAATTACCAAATATTTTGACATATAAAAGAAGGGTGCATGCGTCGAAGATTTGTATAATGCTTAATAAATAACGCATTTATTTAATCGGAAAGCAATTTCGTCACTCAAAATAACGATGAAAGTACAAACTTTCGAAACAGGTATGATAAAAATTATACATAGTTCATTGTTTTATTCATTTACCACAAACACACATAAATGGGTCATTCGACCCATAAGATATGGGTCAAATTACCCTTTCCAGGTAAACTGTATTCCCCATCTTCCCATTAAATTATACAGTCCACCTCTTTGTAAGTCAAAGAAAGACAAGTCATCGACAAAGCCAATTCATCATGCACTTGTCCCACATTCTGCTCTCAAAATGAAAGCTATAGAAAATGCATTTATCACATCTTCTATTTAGAAAGTGATGATGTGAATGAAAAAAATGTATGTTTAAAAATATACCTTATCACGAGTATAATACGACTGGATTTTTAAACTATAATTTTAAGATGAAATCTTACTCTGCTTGTGTGTAACAAAGCGTTGAAATGATAACTAATTAGCTCATGCGGCATATAATTAAGACAAATATATATTATATAATTCAACTTTTATTATTTTAAGACGTTATGTCACTTAATACCAAATCCATATAGTCACTGAAAAATCATATGATTTCTAGGATTCATCGGACTATACAGTGTTAGGAGACAGCTCCCAAAAACGTAAAGAGATGATAGTACTAATGACACCTTTGGTGATGGGACGGAAAAATATCGACCCTGATTAGAAAAATATCATACTTTTAAAACATTTTATTAGCATTATTTACAGTCCATCATGTAAGTACAGATAAATTAAAAAAATTTCAATTAAATACATTACTAAAAAAACTAGCATTGAACACAAAATAAAAAAAGGCTCACGTCTAGCCCGGGTCAACGACCTCTAGAAGCCCGCGCGACCGCAGCCAGCGGCGGTTTATAGCTAGAGGTAGTTGTTGATAGGTAGGGGTAGAAGCGGTCTATTAACACCTTATATAATCATTGAAAAATAATATGATTTGTAGGATTTATCAAGCTATATACAAGTTTTGGTTGGTTGTGAATTCTTATTAAAACAGATCGCAATCCTCCTAACCCTACATTATTGAGTCGTTCTTTAATACAATCATTCTAACCTATACACTCATACTTCGCTTTACGGCTTAGATAACTACGGATCGGACGGAGGCCGTATAGCGAAATGCCGTATAAGGAGTAAATAATTGAAGGGGATCGTTCCCAAATTCGTTAAATGATTTGTCACATGGTTTATCATTCAAAACGTATTTTATATTTTTATTTAATTTAAATGTAAACTATATACATAAGATAATAATAAACAGTCAAAAAAGCAAAAATAAGCTCTAGACAAAACGAAACAACTTGATCTTATATAAAATATGTGTATTTATACATACATTTTTTAAAATGACTTTTAGCTAAAGACTATGTTAACATACAGATCCCTATCAAAACGAATACCATAATGTACCTTAAATAAATAGGGCTGTTATAGCGAAATGCCGTAAAAAGATCGGCCGTATAGCGAGGTATCAGGTATATAGCATAGACACCTATATACACGTGGTCGCTGACTATGGGCCTCATGCGGAAGCTCAGAGTCACTCAGCGTGCGATGGAGAGGGCTATGCTCGGAGTTTCTCTACGTGATCGAATCAGAAATGAAGAGATCAATAGCAGAACCAGAGTCACCGACATAATCCTACGAATCCCGAACCTGAAGTGGCAATGGGTGGGGCACATACTCCATAGGACCGATGGACGTTGGGGCCGAAGGTGCTGGAGTGGCTACCCCGCACCGGACGGCGCAGTGTAGGCAGACCCCCCACAAGGTGGACCGACGATATAAAGAGGGTCGCCGGTAGGAGCTGGAGCTGAAGCCAGGCGGCGCAAGATCGGGCCTTGTGGACGTCATTACGTGAGACCTATGTCCAGTGGACGTCCATCGGTTGAAGCGACGACGACGACGAGTGTGTCTATATCCACATTCAAAACTGCTGTAAAAATCAATTAGAATATATCCGTGCACAATGTATTTATTTTGCTACATTGTGTGACATCTAAACTAATATTATAAAGCGGAAACATTTGTGTTTTTGTATGTATTACAAATTGTCTTCTTGATAAATAGATTGTCTTAATAGTCATTACTAGGGACCATTTTTTCCAAGGCAAACATTGATTCCGTCGCTTATTATGTTTTCGTCCATCTATTGCATATCGCCTTACTGCCAGGCGTGGAGAGCAGCCAGGGCCAATATGGCGCCGCCAATGGATCATAGCAGCTGACCGTGAAGGATCTATATATTTTCACTCATTCGCGCAAATTTAAACTGTTTCATTTGCATAGTAGTTTCGTAAAACCAGACAGTATATCTTGTCTAATCTACTATTATAAAGAGGAAACATTTGTGTTTTTGTATGTTATGTTTTTACACAAAAAGTACTGGACCGAATTCAAAAATTTTTTCATCATTAGAAATCTGCATTTTCACTGAGCGACATATGCTATATTACATTCTTAAGAAAAATAGGGATCCCTAAGACAATTGCATTAATGCTGCGGAAACTATTGATGATAGAACAAAATCCGCGATACCATATATGTATCTACAGTAGATATGCCAATTTAACCGCTTTTTTGCATTTTAAAAGTTAATAAAAGTGCATCTGTATTAATTCTTATCCTATTAAATGATATTTTATTAAACCGTTTCAATAACTGTAAAACACTTTTAAAATTATTGAAACCGGACATTCCATTCAAAAGATATAACGAATTTAATAATATCATACTAAGAAAATAAGTCCGACTTGGTAAGACTTTCCATTGTCACGACATCGGTATCCACGTGGGTGAAACCGCGGGGTATTGCTAGTAGTTTATATAGAGAAGGAGAGCACAATGGTAATATTGATTTAAAATTATGCATAAAAATACACTGAACCAATAAAAAAACAAGTTGCACACACTACCATGTTTATGACATACACAGGCATATATACTCTTCTGTCAATGTCACTGACAGATATGTCAAACGCAATAAGGTTACATTAAAAGAGTTTATATTGTCAAAAGCACTAAGTACAATCCGCGCCTACCAGCGTGACCAACGTAGCTACTTGTAGGTTATCGTCGATATTATTTAATGCAATAAACTGTTTCACTCGTCGCAGATACGAATCCCAGTCCTGACTCCCGACATGAAAACTTTCCACGTTTCCGAGTGGCATTATTGTAAATTTTAATAAAATTTATCCTCGTCGCCAGTATTATGTATTGAAACTACGGTATGCTGACATAGACTGTCTTTTATTAGTACCCACATTGACAATACACATCAGAGGTTACATTGGAAAAGTCGATGGTTAAGTTTTCTTAAAATTTCTATTGTCCTACGTAACTTTGTTAATTTTTTAATTTATACGAACCTGACTATAACAAACGGACAACAAAAGAATAATCGAAATTGGTCCAGCCAGGTAGAGGTTTGTGATGGAAGTATCATGTGTGAAGTGCGATTTTGTCTGGTAGATTGTAGAGACTATAATGAGGTAAGCAGCCTTTTACCAGGTTAACGCTTCCTTCTTAAACTGTATCATCACTTACCACCAGATGAGATTACATTCAAGCGCCAACCAGTTAGCTATAAAATTACGAGTGAGACACATATGTCAATATCTATATAAACATAAGTAGGTATCAATACGAAATGTATGTCTTTGACCTTGTTTAAAATAAACATTAAAGGCCGACGTTAAGATAAAGTTATCTTATATAACATTATTATACATATGTTTTTTTAAAACGCAGCGATTTGGGTTTTTTTTATGTAACTAAATCATCCGAAATCAATGTAACGAAAAAGCAAAGATTTTTTGTGCGTTTATGTAAATAGCTAATCCACTACGTGTTATGTTTGTCTTCAATTAAAAAAAAAAATTAAGTTATTTAATATCTCTAGGATAGGATACTAAATGATTAGAGAATTGTTTACGTCGTCATAATCTGTTTGTTCTCATTTCACTTTCATCCTTAACAAATCGAGGAAGGCCATTAAACGAGGAACAGAAAGGGTCCTACTATGAAACCCTGTAGGACACCTAGTTTCGGTACAGACCCGTATGAAAATTTACCATTATCACATACCTCTTGTGTTCTATTGGTTAAATAGAACTCATCAGATCTAAAGCTGTGTCTGTGATGCCATAGTGATGTAATTTCCCGGTCAGAGTTTCATACTGGACACAATCGAAGGCCTTAGACAAAACTCAGAAAACAACTGGCTTATTCTAGCGGGCACAGATTACATATAGGTGTAACGGTTACAATAAATACTTACTGTTATCACAATCTTAATAATCTGTATCCATGCCATTGCTGACGTTTTTATCGATCTTTCATATAATTTCGTAGCATATTAATTTGATCTATCTCGTTTCATTTATATAATTAAATACAGTTTTAACGTTTATAGCGATCTGTCACAGACAACCTTTGGTGAGTGGAAAAGCACACAAAAGCTGCAAATGAAAGTAGGCTTATTTCTTTTATTCGTACTTTTGCATTAAAGTTGTACCAAAACAATAAAGAGAAGTAGCAGCCCATTTGCATTCCACTGCTGGTCACAGACCTATTTTTGCACTGGGAAATACTTTTGCGCCTTTACCCCGACCTGAATGGATCAGGAGTATGGGATTCGGCGAGGTAGGCCTCGCAATAACCATTAAACCCATCGGAACCTTCTTCATCTGTAAGTGAGACACCAGAGATTCAGATGAGTCCGACAGAGGACTCATCGAGGCGGGATCAGGTGCGCAAGCAAGCGCCGCCTAATATCCTGCCACCTTCGGCGGTGAGAAAGAGCATCTACTGCATTCTCCCTCTCTCGCTCGTGGGCCTTCTTTAGCGAGAATACAGTCTCACAGAAGAAAGTCACTTCTGCCCAACATTTCTCACTTGAGAGCATCGCGCCTACAATGCTCTCAAACAAGAGTTCCCTGCCGATCAGCGCCACCAAAGGGTGCTGCTGAAATCCCCAGGATGCGCGTTCTGCCACAGTGTGATGCGCTGAGTTGATAGCTGTACTACATTTATGGCAAGTGGGTAACTCCTCTTGGACAATTTGGTGCACAAACATTCCAAAGCAACCATGCCCGGTCAGAACCTGCACCAGTCTGTAGGAAAACTTCCCGAGTCTACCCGTGGAAAGCCATATTTCCACGGATCGCCTCCACAGTGGCCATGCCCGCTACTGGGAACCCATGGTCTCCTTTCACTTTTGGACCAGAGTCTGGTCGGCTTTTGCTGGTTTGAGGGTCGTTAGAGCATAGACCCATCACGCTGCTTCAATGCGGGTTGGCAGGTATAGTACACAAGTTTAAGCGCTTACAAATGCTCTTACGAAAGGGACGGTAATATAACACGACCGGAAAAAGATCAACTTTGTAACCCAGAACCTCATATATGTAGCCAAATATGCTGGCCACTAGACCAATGAGGCATTCCCTCAAACAATATATATATAAATACTAGGTATTGATATATCCGGCTCGAAGGACCATTTATTTATCTTTTCGGTGTTCAAAAGCTGAATCTAAATCTACTTAGGTAACACCATAGGGCGCATGGTGTTACAATATGTATATAAATATCGAGGCTTAAATATTGCTTTTATATTTATATGAGTAATGGTGACCATCCGTGGCTTAAGCTTTTGTCTATGTAAAGGGTTTAAACATCCGTTATATGATAAGATTTGTGTGATATCTGTAAAAGCAGACGGGTCAAATAGTCATTAACGTCAGTCAAAAAACTTGAATGTGTAAACTTTTAGATAACTTTAAAATGGTCAACATAGTTACTTTTCTGTTTTTTAATACCTATGTACGACTGAATATTATTCAAAATTCCCCATTATTCTTTGTAAAAACCGTGATTGAAAACGGTACTGAATAAGGGACTTTTTTAAATCAAAGACACATTTAATCTTTATTTATAAGTTCCTTGTAGACAATTCAATAAGCAATTCTAATTAATTATTATAGATTTATCGACAAGTCGTAAAACATAAAACTGGTATGTATTTTTTTATTTGTATTGTGTTTAAATTCAAAAATATGCGCAAAACCACTTCTTTGTAATACGGTAAAGCTAAATACTATTAATGTGTTAATTGTAAATGGTCCTTACATATGAAATTGGCGTTTTGTACGGGAGGAATATAAAGTCAATTTTTTTTGTAAAATATGTTTAAATAATCAATATATGCACCGTTGATATCTAAGCATTTTTTTCCATCCCGTAAGGAGTTCATTGATCCCTTTACTAAAAAAAACCATAGGGGGCGAGAATCAATAAACTTTTCGAAGGTGTTTTGGATTTTGTAAGAATTTGTCCAAATTCCAGAGTTAATGGTATGATCCAATTTTAGTTCATCCAACTTAGTGGTTGTTTGTTATGCAGTGTGTGGTCTTGCGTTGTCGTAAAGCAGCAGTGGTATAGAGAGACGAATCTCGGTTGTTTAGCAGCTAATTCTTCTTTCTAGATGTCTGCCATAATCGTTTGGCCAGATTTAAGAAAACTGTAGTGAACGATACCGGCGCTACTCCACCAAATACTCACAAGTAAATTTCAGAGTCAGGCAAGACTTGGCTGGGTCTCCAGGATCAGCCATTGCGACGAACGCTTCCGATTATCGTACATCCCTTCACTATTGTGTCGGTTGAACAAGGTAACAACAGTTGAGGCGTATTTGCAATACGATTCACTCAATTCAAGAGCGACGGTTTTTATACTATCCCGGTTTGCTTCAAGTGGATTGTTATAGTTTGGTCACTTACCCCGAAGCTGCAGCTATTTCTGAAGTGCTTTGTGATGGATCTGCTTCCACAATAGCCTTTAATTCTTCCTTGTCCACATCGGTCTGCGGGCGACCACGGGGTTGATTCGAAATCTCCAGACCGAAAACGTTGAAACCATCATCCGGGGTTCTTCTAAACATTGTTGAGGAGTACGGGCCTCGAGGCTTAGCCTTATTGCCCGGACATTTCCTCGGACATCAGTGTTGCCCGGTAAACTATTATGCCCGCACTAAAACGGGCTGATTCCCACCAACCTAGTTAGCGGGTCCGTCAAGGTCACTCCAGTATATCGTCGAGTCCGGGTGCCACTGCCTCCTAGTATTCTTCACCGTTGTTGCCTACGTCCGGAGGTGTCGGCAGTAGTTGCTCACGTGGCAAGGGACACCCTGGGTTTTCCGTTCTGTGATTTTGGCTGGCAATGCCGTGAAGGTGTGTATGCAGGGAGTTGTCCGCTAAGCGAAACATACTCCGCGCAATTTTGCGGACGAACTTCTCCACGGTGGGAGCGTCCGTGTGTCAGAATGTGTATTATTATATGTATATCATTTCTGATGTACCTAGGAGATCCTATTATTAGACGTAGGCACTTATTCTGCTGGAAACCAAAATCGCTTTCTTTTGCGACACCAACGCCGTATACACCATTAATCCTTCGAGCTGTTTCTGCAGCACTGGTGCCACGGCAGAACTCAAACTCGTAAATATACCGATATTTCTGTAATAAGCGACGCCAAAATAAAAAAAATAATGAGGTAGAAACAAAGGAATTACTTTTTCAAAACTCAAAGCGGAAATTTGAGATCAAAGTGGTCAATTCGACAAAACGCTAATTTCATATGTAAGGACCTAACGTATCACAATCATAGTATTAAAGGATAATTGGACCTTGAATCTATATACGTTTATGGTAGGTTTTCTGTTTAATTGTGCACAATATCAACTATTTATGGTTTTGACTTTTATTGACCTTAACAGATTTTTACGCAGATTACGATAACAATCTAGTCTTAAATCAAAAATGCTAAGTTATTTATAAAGCTAAACTCTAAAGTTTTGCTAGACATTTTAAAGTACTGACATATATAACTTGAGTCCAAATATGTGACGAACCTTTTGTTTTTTTTTTAACGCTGGGAAATGCCTTTATGCACGCCGATCAGAGTAAAGTGTGGGACTCTCTGGTAAACCAGAATACCCACTAAAACCCAGCGATACCCTCTGCTTCCTTTACTGGAGCACCAGAGGATCGGTAGACGCAATCTACCCTGGCACTCCGGAAGATTCCTCGACACTTCCATACACTGAGTTATATCTTTCTTTTATAAGTTAATATATTTAAATATTTAAGACATAAAAGATATTTCTTTCTACGTCCATTATAGATTTTGGAACCATGCTACAGTGATAATATTCATTTAAATCAAATCAATATATCTTTATTCAAGTAGGCATATTACAGCACTTTTGAATCGTCAAATATTTTTGTTTTCTTATCCACACTCTAATTCTAATGTACGTCTGATGATGATACTCCAGAACGACTTAAAATCTAAAGTTACGAGGGTTCCTTCGCGCCCTGATCCGAGAAGAGCCCACAACAAACTCAGTCGGGTTTTTTTTTTTTTTGTTATCATCATCATTACAATATCATATTAGTTTAATATATTTCAATTCAAATTAGAGCAGTTCGTTCACTCCCACGCGTTTCTATCGTCTAAGTACTCTTGCAACTTATAATACGATTTTTCTATCAACTTTCTTTTAACAAAGACTTTGAATTTATTAATTGACATTTCTAAAACGTCTTGTGGGAGTTTATTATAGAAACGTATACAGTTACCCTTAAATGAGTTGTTAATTTTATGCAGCCTACTAGAATTTACAACAAGTTTGTTTTTGTTTCGTAAGTTATATGATGTACATTCACTCTTTTTATTAAAAGAGTCAATGTTTTTGTGTACGTACAACAAGTTTTCTAATATGTATACGCAGTGAACTGTCATTTATACAACAAAAGGAGCGAAACACACAATTTTAATACAAGAAATAAAAACAATCTTGTAATGCCATATTTTAGAGTGAAGAATGTTCAGAAATCATTTGTCGGGTTGAGCATACGCAATTTAACAAGATACCCAAATCACTTCTGGGTTTGCCTCCACGTAGTTTTAAGAAATATGTTACAAATGTCCTATTACAAAGAAAAACGTCCTATTAAAAGAGTAACCGTTGACTTTCTTGCCGGTTTTTTGTCAGCGGATTCGACTTTCCGAACCGGTGGTAGATTTGTTACCAATAGACAGACTCACCCAGTCATCGTCGAGAACTCAACACTTGAAATTGTTGACGATTACACATACCTGGGACACATAGTCCAGCTAGGTAGGTCCAATTTCGAGAAAGAGGTCAACCGCCGAATCCAGCTCGGTTGGGCAGCGTTCGGGAAACTACGCCAGATATTTTCGTACGATATTCTTCAGTGCCTGAAGACGAAGCTCTTCGAACAGTGCGTGTTGCCAGTGATGACCTACGGCTCCGAAACGTGGTCGCTGACTATGGGCCTCATTCGGAAGCTCAGAGTCACTCAGCGTGCGATGGAGAGGGCTATGCTCGAAGTTTCTCTACGTGATCGAATTCGAAATGAAGAGACCCGTAGTAGAACCAAAGTCACCGACATAGCCCTACGAATCGCGAACCTGAAGTGGCAATGGGCGGGGCACATAGTCCGAAGGACCGATGGACGTTGGGGATCGAAAGTGCTGGAGTGGCGACCCCGCATCGGACGGCGGCAATGTCGGCAGACCCCCCACAAGGTGGACCGATGATACAAAGAGGGTCGCCGTTAGACGCTGGAGCCAGGCGGCGCAAGATCGGGCCTTGTGGCGGTCATTACGTGAGACCTATATCCAGCAGTGGACGTCCATCGATTGAAGCGACGACGGACAGACTGCTGACGATTTAAAAGTGCTTTTGAGCCTACTTTAATAAAGAATATTTCGATTTTGTGATGTGTGCCAAACCCTGCACATTAGTAACCGTTCCTTGTGACATTGATACCCCCATAATCCCACGACACCGGGAATATATGGGTCGTGGAACAGATATAATTATAGAGTTTCTATAAACTCTTATCTTTGTGTTATCTACACAAATAAAGGCAACTGGAATGTCCGCTTGTAATTACAAATTAATGTGGTTTTAAAACTTTTTTCGTCTATCTGTTTGTTGATAATAAAAAAAAAACTAGCTGATAATGAAATGTGTATCTTAGGCTGCTTATAATTAGAAAAAGGCAGTATTTAAAAGCAAGTGTACGAACACAATTGATTGCTACCATATTTTGTACAAAATACATGTTTACATGCTGTAATTGTTCTGTTCATTAAATTTTCTAATTAATTCATTCGCTGATTTGATTATTACTTTAATGCTGGATAAATGTGTATAATAAATAGTTGCTGATTTCACGATAATGAAATGTTAATACATAGTATGGTTTGGCGTTAGGAAGCGCACGGTAATTAGCATACATGTACGATAATTTAATGACTACTTGCAATATATACTATACTACTATCGTATACAGTTTGAACGTAAAAATTTGAGGGCACAGGCCTCCACATTTTTAGGAAAAGGGGGTTTTAGAGCCTAAACCCATCAAGCTGTTCCACAGCACGCTGGAAGGCTTTACATACCAAATAATACTCCCGAAATATGCAAATATGGCAAATGTATTCCTTTCGCAACGTACACTGTAACAAAAACTTGGTTTTCCCATATTGCTGCAAGTTAGGGAACTATGTGAGTGACATTATAGGACAAAGCTAGTTGTATATACAAAGCATCGAGGCTTAAATATTACCCAATACAATATTTTTTTAAATAGTAATGCTCTTTAATAAGTAATGTTGACCTTTCGTGGTACACATGTCCATCTATTAAGTTAGACAAACTGTTACCTTCTTTATTGTGATCATATATGTGTAATGGGCATAATCAGTAAAATAGTCGTGTACTTAAGATATTGTATAATAATTTAAATGACTATTTCTAATTTAAATAGGATTTGAAAATAAATGTTAATATTCAAAAGCAAAATGTTTTAGTAAGCTCAATAAAGTTATTGGCAACGAATCTAACACTGGTTCTATCGGAAAGTTGATCTATTGAGAATCCGGCAAGAAGCTCAATAGTTACTCTCTCACTGTACTCTTATCGTGACACAAAGAGAATGTATTTAAAACGCAATCATTGATGAATAGTAGCCAACGTTGATAAAAACTGAAAACTCTCTTACAGCTTTATATAGCTTTAAGATGGCCAATTACAACCAACCACCAATCACGGTGTTTCCCACCAAATGCCTTTGTTACTTAACATATTTAACATCTATCTTTGTTACTTATCTATTTGACGGCCTCTCTGGCGCAGTGGTGCGAGTATTCGCTTTGCTAGCGGAGTTCCCGGGTTTGATCCCCGGTAGGACGAATTTAGGAAATTGTATTTTCTAATTTGTCTGTGTCTGGACTGGTGGGAGGCTTCGGCCGTGGCTAGTTACCACCCTACCAGCAAAAACGTACCGTCAAACAAAGAAATTTGTGTTCCGGTACGATGCTGTGTAGAAACCGTAAGGGGTATATCGCCTCTTTACAGATTAACGCGCTTCCATCTTAGACTGTATCATCACCTACCATCAAGTGAGATCACAGTCAAGCGCTAACTTGTCAGCAATAAAAAAAAATCTATAATATAACATAACATTTGTCAATAGTGATTATTTGATTACAAAGAATACGATCAATCTATAGGAAACCTGCCTCATTGGTCTAGTGGTTAGCATGTTCGACTACAGACATGAGGTCCTGGGTTCGAATCCCACGTCGGGCCAATTCGAAATCGATATTGAGTTTTCTATTAAGATTTTCTCAATATTTGCCGGCAGTAGGGAAGTTGGCGGTGTGATCCACCCCCGTGCCTCGGAGAGCACGTTAAGCCGTCGGTCCTGCGCCTGATCTCTCTCCGGTCGTGTCGGATTTCCGTCACACCGGACTATGAGAGTGAAGGAATAGAGACTGCTCTTGTGTACTATGCCTGCCAATCCGCAGTGGAGCAGCGTGGTGGGTCTATGCTCTAAAAACCCTCTCTCCTCGGAGTGAGGCGGCCTGTGCCCACTTACTTTTACCTTACTTACTTATAAGAAATCCGCTTTAATTACAGTATTTAGAAATCGTCCAATGACAAGCTTTATAGTATCGCTTTAAGATGATAAACAGCAAACTATCTTGAATAGTAATCTAAGAAATATATTAATAGTGATATCTAACATGTGTTCTATTGAAACGTAAAAAGAAATCCCAAACGCCAAGAACCGGTCTCACGTCGGGCAAACACGCCGCTATCGTGGATGGCCCGATATCATCCTTGACCCACTTGCCGTAACAACAAACATTGCACGCATCCGACCGTTGAATTCTTTTATATCCAATTTGCATTATCAGCCTCATATTTATTACGTTAACGATTAATTAATACGACTTTCTAAATTTAGATATATGCGCAATTATTATTTTATGTCTAAACTAATATTATAAAGAGGAAACGTTTGTGTTTTTGTACATACATACATAGCATCACGCGTCATTCCCATAGGGGTAGGCAGAGACAACATCCTTCCACTTGCCACGATCCTTGCATATATCTTTCGCTTCTTTCAATCTCATTAAACCTTTCATACAAGTTCGTCGGTTTAGAGTACTCTTGACCTGGCCGTTATTTAAAGTGTCCTGGATTTGGTCCAGGAACGTTCGCCTCGGTCTTCCCCTTCCAACTTTCGCATTCACTCTTGACTCATAAATCCTTTTTGTCAGTCTCCTTTCATTCATTCTCTCTACATGCCCAAACCATCTAAGCATACCTTTTTCAATTTTAGTCACTACGTCTTCTTTTATACCACAACGTTCTCTTATCACACTATTTCTCACTCTGTCACTCAGTTTTAATCCACTCATGCTTCTCAACGCTCTCATCTCTACCGCATTTATTTTACTTTTGTGATTCTTCTGCCATACCCA